>VXCM01005262.1:0-31752 GCA_014773175.1 Lucifuga dentata
CATTACACTGAGCTCCACAAAATATGATGGCTGGCGTTTGGATTTTGGAATTAAATCTTAAACGACTGCGTTAGATTCACTGTATTACTATGAGCCACATATGCACTTGCCAATGTATTAATTATTTCGTCTTTACTTACCGGTAAAATCGCCGCCTCCACATTTCTTGCTGACTCACATGTTGATGCACCGGCAGACAGTCACAGAATGATCTGAAAACGAGACATACCGGGAACCCCTGACGGTGCTCAGAGTTTCATTCTATATATTCAGACTTTCATTCCATATATTCAGACTTTGAATACTTAATTTATTTCCTGAACAGCATGCCATATATATATATTCGGACTGATTAGTATGTGTTAGTTTTGTGTGTGTGAAATAACTGTGAAGCCCTGTTTCTCTTCTAGTTGTGCTTACTGAGGATGAAGAGGAAGGCACTGAGGAGGCTGAGCAGCTCCTGGCTTTGGAGGAGTAGCAAGGACACATTCCTGTCACCGCTCCACCACCACATGTTCCCAGATTAATGGAGCGAAGCATCCATGAAGGATGGCTCCCGGCTGATGACCCTGCAGCCGGCAAACTGACACTGTCAGAGGTTCATCAGGCAGGAATGCCCAGCTTACCTGTCCTTCTAACTAGAACCACTGTGCTGTTTAAACTCTAAAGGTGAAATCCCTAGACTACAGCGCTATACTAACTCGCATTATCTGCAACCACAGGAATCATGTAGTAAAATATCAAAATTATCACTTAGTGCTTAAAGTGCATGAAAATCATGAAATAAAATTGGAAAGACTGAAACTTTTTTTTACAACCTGTGTAATCAATGATCAATTACATAACTAAAAATCAAAATCCCAGTTTAAACCAATTATCTTAACCATCAGTTTGGAAGCCAAAACTGTGCAATGCAGTAATCTAGGTAACATACAACAGTTACATGTATGTTACATGTACACTAAAACCATGCTTTCTGGGTATGGTGGGTCAACCTTGAACAAAACGTTACAGCCATTTATTTTCCTTCCTTCCTTCCTTCCTACATTTTCTTTCAAACAAGGATGGTAAAACATATATGTAATCTTAGCTGCTGCAACTGTGCTGTTTATTCATACAGAGCATTAAAATTACATCCTCGAATAACCCTGCTAGACAGAAAATATTAGAAGAAGAAGAAGAAGAAGAATGGAAAAGGCAAACAAGGCAAAATAAGAAACATTAAACAAAGAATTTGTTTTGTGAACTTTAATCAGACTGGAGGACAGAAAAGCACAGCAGAGAAAATTGTTTTTCTCTTTTATCAGGCAGAGCCATAAAGAAGCTGTTTGCAACTAGACACTTTAACAGGCGGGGGAAATATTGGAAAACTCCATTTGGCCATTACAGAAAAAGTTTAAGTATCCTCACCAGCCTGTGAGATAATTCTGGCTGGAGACAGACAGAAACCGTAAAAAGTGAGCTGTAAATCTGTTGTCATTTTTACTGTTGCAGCTTTTTGGACCGAAAACCTTAAAATGTTTTCACGCTAAGAACCTCTCTGGTCTTTAAGATGAATGTTTATCAATCCTAACTACAGGAAATATGACAATCAGATAAAAAAAAAAAAAAACTAGTTTAAACATTAATGACAAAGTCTAGCTTTAGTATAAGTAGCACCTTTTCATTAGTGAGCTTCTCATCTGGTAATTCAGATTTTTAACTCATGTACTTACAGTGTAATATTATTTGTCTTCATCAACCAGTTGTGAAAGAAGTTTTCAAATTCTTTACTAAAGTTGAATTAGCAGCAAGTAATAAAAAAAAAAAAAAACNAAAAAAAAAAAAAAGCCATCAAACTTTACTGTTATCTTGTTATTTTTATTTATTTATTTATTTGGGCCAGTTTCCCAAACAATATGAAAAAGTGACTTTCTGAAATGCATCTTAAATTTAGCTCAGCTCCTTCTGGAATTTTCAGACCTGAACTAAGATTAACATACATTTCAGCCAAACATGTTAGTCCTCGTTGGAGAATTTAAAACCTGTTGCTTCAGAAATATTTGTTTAGAGTATATTTTTGCTTAAAGGACCATACAGGCTATTTTACATATTTAAGCCTAATACCGTAAATGCTCTATTAGTGGCCGGGGCCTTTATCTCAACTGTGGAGAGAACCCAGCCAATATAGGAGACAGGCTTTTATTAGAGACAGGCCTTTATTTCTNTCAACTGTGGAGAGAACCCAGCCAATATAGGAGACAGGCTTTTATTAGAGACAGGCCTTTATTTCTGAGTTTGCTGATGGACAAACCCATAACTGCATAAAAACACACTGCCACATGGAGAAGATGTCGGTGTGAACACGCCTCCAGCAGCTTTTAGAAAGCTTCATTTTCAGCCACTTTTACCAGTTGTTGACGACAGCGGAGCGTCACGTGCTCCTTGCCAAGACATGGAGGCTGTCCCCGGCAAGAAGCGTGTGATGCCATTAAAATCAACTTGTTGATAATTGAAACATTCTTGGGATAGGTAATCCATCATCGCCAACAAGATGTGTATTCAGGTTTTTTTTTTAGAAATTATGTAATTTTATTGTTTAAGCACAATAAAAAGTGTGGAGTGATCTGAAAATGCTTCCTAGTGGTGCATTCAAGTGTTGTAGTGAAAAACTGACAACAAAGTGAACTGAAACGAACTGAAATCACCTAAGTCTGGCAATATTAGATAGTCTGAATCTGCATTGATGAAAAGGTGCAGTACCTGTTAACATCTGATGTTCCGACTCCCGCGGAGTGGAGTACAGTTGCACCTGAAGCGTCCTAACGCCTTGTATCCTACCACGTGTGGACTACTTTTTACTGGCATGAATTCGAGAACTGCTCATCAAAACAATTTCACACATGACACTGCATGTCTTTGGATCCCGAGCTTTATACTTGCTGAATTTCAACTTCATACAGTGCCGGGTTCTAGAGATGTTGGTGCCACAGACAGACAGAATTACTGTAATTATTATAAGATATATGCGAGTATAAGCTGATCTCGTATATAAGCCAACCTCCTGATGTTGTTCCATCAATTTATTTGTTTAGCAAATTACCTGTTTTTCTGTGTATTGTCATATGATTTTGTGATTTTCTGAAAATAATCACATACCAGTACTGGTAAACATGATATTTCAGCTGATTACTGTAACTGACCAATCACAGCAGAGCTTACTGGCCACCACAAAATGTGCTGATAAGATGTTTAGTCAGGAAATATCTCATTCTAAGGTATGATTTAAACTATTTTCATGGGTAGTGGTAATGACAGTATTTCCACCCTGGAAATTTCCTTCTCTGGGATCAAATCTGAATTTCTCGTGTATAAGCCGACCCCCAATCTGCTTTGTGAAATTTGTTAATAAAAACTCAGCTCATACTTCAGTATATAAAGTATGTATGAGACCGA
This sequence comes from Lucifuga dentata, assembly GCA_014773175.1. Lineage (NCBI taxonomy): Eukaryota > Metazoa > Chordata > Actinopteri > Ophidiiformes > Bythitidae > Lucifuga > Lucifuga dentata. The sequence goes on from VXCM01005262.1 coordinate 3,436, forward strand.
AGTTGACAACGAGTCAGGCAGAATTCTACCAGGATGAGATTGCATTTATTCATTTTTCAGACATTTTATCCAAAGAAACACACGAGTACAGTAACCTAACCATCTCCTCACACTTTAACAAATGTACAAGTTATGAATATGTTAACTTTTCCAGGTAAACAATGACTGGATGAATAAATAACACATCTCTGAATCATCAACCTTTTGATTAACAGTCAAACTGATTATGCCACAAAAACCATTTCAAAGCTGCTGTCGGGCACAAAATTTGTATTTCAGAACTAGGAGATGTGATTATTGCCCCTCCTAACCCCCCAAAACAATGAAGTAAAAGTAATAACGCTACTTCAGTGCATCACTGATGACTTTGCCACCCAATACGCCTGTCATCACGTAGAAACATGACTGATGAGCTGGTCCGATCTCATTGATCAAAGCTGGAACTAGTGAGATTTGGAGAAATTCATAACGCAGCACCAGATTTACCGTGTCGATAAGGACAAATATCATCATGCAGTCACGCTCCCTCATTCATAAACGTCTGTTACCGTGTCTTTTATTGTTTGCTTTGAAAGAAGCATTACTGTGGTATTTATATGTCAGGGAAGTGATTTATAAAACACACTGCCATGCAGAAACTAAGACCTGTTTCAGTCTGTCGGTTAATTTCTTCAGTATGAAATCTGTATGATGTTTTAAACCATGTCTGCCCCAAACGTTAGTGATCAATACATTTTAATAAATAAGCACTCAGCTGATCAGTTTATTTAAATGAGTTTTGATGTGATCTCAGAAATGCTGCAGTGGCATCGTGCCTCTTCCTCAAGAATTAACCTCTATGTGCTGCGTCTCTCTCTCTCTCTCTCTCTCTCACACACACACACACACACACACACATGATTTTACAAGAGCGTATCTATATTCCCCAGTTCAATATTCTGTTAACACACATGAAGGGTGTTAACACAATAACCCTAACTCGTTTTGTGCTCTATTCATAGTTTTCAGGTGACGTCACAGCCTTGTGGGAACGCCCACCTGGAGGGTAAAACAAGGCTTTCTGCCCGCCAGTTATTTTTACAGGTTTGTTGTTCGTTTCTTCAAAATGCTGGATAGCTGTTGTTCGATCTGATGCTGTAACCGACGAGGAGACAAGCCTGGGTGTTTCTACAGAATCCGTCTGAGAAAGAAAACCCAGACAGGAGGAGATTGTGGATTTGTGCTGTTAGACGTGCCTCCGTCCGTGGGGACGGCAAAGAAGGACAACCATCAAAGAACACGTCTTTACAGCAAACATGTCATAGATATCATTTTAACATAACCTAAATATTACTGCTGTCACTGCTGTCCTACAATGCTGATACAGTCACACTGAAACCAACAACACCTGGAATCAGTGTTAGCTAGCTAGCTAACATTAGCTAGTTAGCACTCGCCTTAGCTTTCACAATGAAGAATTTCTTGTCCTTCTCTTCCCAAACAGCAGCATTATTGACCATCCAAATCTAAAATACATAGAACTGTCTGTACTTTTATATGTTTTCATGCTGGCAGCAGTGTAAGGGATTCTNTCTAAAATACATAGAACTGTCTGTACTTTTATATGTTTTCATGCTGGCAGCAGTGTAAGGGATTCTCCACAAGATCTATTAAACATCGCCAAACTGGAGCTCTGCAGGAACTTTGCTGGTTTTAGTGATGGAAATACTGCAGCAGGTGCTGTGTATGGATAACCAACACCAAAACTTGCAGTTTGTTCACATATCTTTGTTTTTCTTCTTTTGAGAGTTGATCTAAATATTTGTGGTTTGAAACAGATGAAAGTCGACAGGCCTGTGCTGAATGAGTGTCCAGTGTTGGCCACCATGTTGGAACACTTGCCCTCCAGGTATCCACGCCAGTCACATGACTGAAAACTACGAATTGTGCTATGTAGAGCTGGGAAACATAGGAATGACTCCTGATTTTACACCAAAGAGTAGTTCATCATGTCGTTGGAGTTTATCTCTGACTGCTGCTGACATCACGAAACCTGTCATGTGAAATAAAAACCGCTTCCCAAAATGAAAACACCCACCACATGTGGGCTGAGATTCTGTTGAAGCTGCTCATACAATGAGTCCAGGATTCCATCTCGGCCTTCTCCCAAACATCTGAAGTTAACGGCCTCGTTTTCCAACACTATATATAAAAAGACAATGAAAGTGTTCAGGTCTGCTTGTGTAGCACAATCCAAAATTATTCCAAAAGTGTGACATTTACCTCATTATTTCCAGGCGTGCCTGAGGTGCCAACAGAAAGAGAGTCTTAACTTTTATTGAACATCTGAAACCAGCTGTGAGCAGAGTTCAGGTCATTTCATCTGTTTTTAAAGTTATATTATCTTGATATTAAAGGAGAAATTTAAGTTATTTAAGTAAATAAAAAATTCTTTTAAAAAATTCCAACTAAAAAGACCAACTATATTCTCACTCCTGCCTGAAAAAAGCTATTCATTTTTCCTTTACTCTTTTCCTGTAATCGGTTACCTAATCTTGTAGAAGTGGCCTAAAAAGTAAGGCTGTAGTTCTTAACTGTTTTATGACTTGCAGCAAACTCTTACAGTGCTGCTACATGTTACTGCCTTCGTCCTGTGTGGCGCTGTAACTACATGATCATTTAAGTCGTGGCTGTCAGCCAATCAGCATGTTCCTATATGCATTTTGATGTACTGCTGCAGATTTAAAATTTCATACTTTAGTATTAAAATAACGTTCAGAGGATTGTGCAGCCTCGTGCTTTTTGTCTGCTTCCGTTTGCTTGTTAGTTTTTTTTGTCAAGAGGATTATTTGAAAAAAAAACTGAATAAATTTTTATTTGACATGAAGGAATGATGGTTCATGTTCCAGGAAAGAACCCATTAAATGTTGGTCCCAGTCCATCGAGGATTCTTTTTTTTTTTTTTTTTTNTTTTTTTTTTTTTTCCATTTATTTAAAAGTAATAAACTCATCTGAATATGAACAAGACACTTTTTGTGAAGGTGTGTTTGGTGGTGTGTTGTAACGAGCACCATTCTAGTGTTTGCACTGAGACAGGCAGGATGTGAATGATGAGCACGGATGTGTGTGTGTGTGTGTGTGTGTGTGTGTGGCAGAGACCAAACACTCATTATTATGTTTGCAGCTCAGAAGTTAATGTTCAAGTCTGAGATGACTGTTTGAAAGTCAGCTTTCAACCTTTAACCTGCGTATATTTGATGCTGATGTTACACACACACACACACACACACACACACACACACACACACTGATGTGTTACATTCTGTTACTGATGGGAGCTGCCAAAACAGAAAAGTTTATTTATTTATAATTACCATTCAGACACAACAGCAATTCAAAGTGATTTAAATAGATATAAAATATATCAAATTAAGATAAAGAGAAGGAAATAAAAATATAAAACAGAATCAATAAAACATTTCTGTCTGTTTGTTTCTGTCTGTCCATCTGTAGCACCAGCATCTCTAGAACCGGCACTGTTAGCTGTATAACCTAATAATAATATGTGCAACTGTAGCTGATATTCAGCAGGTTTGTTGCTCAGGACCCAAAGACATGCAGCGTCCCGTGTGAAGTTGTTTGGATGAGCGGTTCTAGAATTGAGCTGTGCCAGTAAAAAGTAGTCCACATGGCAGGATACGGGCACTGACAGCAGACTGGGCGCACACCATAAAGTCCGGCCCGGTCTGAACACGCACATTTTGAACAGCCACTGTAGTAGTTTTAACAATGTTTTTAAGGTGATAGCAGGCTGTTTTCATTATTGATCTGATTTGATTGTTTAAATTTAATTCAAAATCCAAGATTTGTTACCTGGTTTTGGTCGTCAGCCTGGTTTTCCTGTGGATGTATAGTAAAAAGACGTGCATATACAACAAATATTACAACACAATTCATCTCTTGGTTGACTGAATTGACGGCTGGTGAAATAAATGGGACCAATATCAACAGTCTGCTGGATCTATATCTGTCTACTTCTGTTTTCAAAAGCCCATGCTCGGCAATATCGTCCTCAATGAGGCAAAGTAGAATCAGCAAATTAAACTCATGGAAGGCGCACAGTTTATTTTATTTCCTCGTCGCTGGAAAAGCCTTTTGATATGTGGGCTGACGTGATTGTGTTTGCACGATAAAAGATGGCAGTAGCAAATTTTATTTGGCTATGATCATTTTAAGTTGAGTTAGTTATGAAATTCAGAAGTATTGTTCCTGAAATAAAACAGTAAGGATGCATATGGCTCCAAGCTTGACAGGTGAACGTGGAGGCCATGATCCAGCCTGATCCTGGATCCCCATCCAGGGGGTGATCAGGAATTTTAAAAATTATTTCTTAACATTGGGAGATAGGGTGATTTTCAATTTTTTTTTTTTTTAAATGTTTTTCCAAAACTAAACAATCTCAGTGAAAAAAAGTCATATTTATCTGCTCATAAGCTGTTAATAGATGATTTGGTCCAGATCAAACACACTTGGAACAACTGTCTTGTGAAACAAGAATAAAACAAAAAATAAAACAATTTTTATTATTAGTATTGCTGTTTCATTTCTCTCTAGGCCAATGTATTAAAGGAAAAAAAATATTAATAAATATAATTTTATCTGGGCTTGTTCAGCCACTAGAATGTTACTGGAATGTGTGTTAGATCAGATAAAAACTTGCTATTTAGGAGCAAGTCCAGCTCAGGGTCCTTACAAAGGTTAAACCTTTCCTCTCCTTCACTGACTTTGAGAAGGTGATTCACACCTTTATTTCGTCTCGTCTTGACTACTGTAACAACCTTTACTCAGGTATCAGTCAGTCTCTGCTTTCTCACCTGCAACTGGTCAAAATGCTGCCGCTCAGCTGCTAACAGGAACACCAAGCCAGACCACGTCTCACCTGTACTGGCTTCTTTGCATTGAATCCCAGTTAGCTTTATAATTGATTTTAAGATTTTATTATTTGTTTTTAAGTCCTTAAATGGGTTAACGCCTCCTTACCTCTCTGATTTTTTAGCTTTGCACACTCCCTTGAGATGACTGAGGTCTGCTGACCAGATGCTCCTAACCCTTTCTGACAGGGTCCGGTGCTGGAGCCAAACTCCACACCATTCTCCGTGTTTCCACCACAAAAACACTGGTGCTCAGCCGAGAACCTGCGTTCCCATGACGGCATTTTTCACCCCAGTAACAAGCTGGTTTGGAGCTCAGCATCGTGACGTCAGGGGCCAGGAGACGGGACACACGTGTTGGTGTTTACCTGAATCATTAGCAGCAATGGTAATAGTGTTAAAAATGGCTAACAGCCCAAACAGCGCAGTGGTCTGTGGAAGACAGCAACACGTTGCTGGTGATCAGGTACAGTCAGGAGATGCAAGACAAACTGGAGACTTCTTTAAGATGCTCAGATGACATAATAAAATCAGTAATCAGAAAAGACTTTGTGAGATTTTGATCCTGAATTTACAACACGATAAGGATTTTGTAGCAGGCTGTCTTTGGTTAAAAGGCCCCCGTCATAACTAGGAATACACAGCATGAATGTATAGGTAATTCACGTGGCCTCACGAGTATGCGCATCCTTGCAAATTGGTGGTGCTGGGTGACGTAGTGATTTTTAGTGCATCCAATAACAGCAGCAGACTCAGAAAGGAGAACAGAGCTGAATCAGCACTCAGTGTCAACAACAGCTACAGCATATTAATTTTATAAAGTTAGCGTTTGTAACGGAACTTTTCTGTTTTTATTCTCGCATCTAGGGATGGAGCGATTACACCATTATCTGCATCTGCTCAGCCAACTAAATTATCTAGCCGTATCCACATTCAAATGGGCGGGGCTTAACCCGGAAGTGGGTGTGTCTTAGGCCAGAAGTGAGCAGGGTATAACCCAGAAGTAGGTATTTTAAGCCTGCCGTGGATGTGGGTTGATCCAAAGTTGTTATATTTATTGTTTATTAGAAAACTATTAACAGAACAGCCTCAGAATTGATCTTCAGATCAATGTTTCTGATCAGTCAGAGAGTTAGTTACACTACAAGTTTTTATAAATTCAAGTCAATCCATCAATACATGCAGTATTAACACGTATGAAGGGAAATGCAGCAACTAGAGTTTTCTCTCTTTTTTATTGATTTAATTTTTTTTTGTTTTTACCTTTTAAAAATTAAATTTAAACCCTGAACAGTGTCATGTTTGTGCGTGTGATCACAGGGCTTTAATGTTTTGTTTTCTTTTTTTTTTTTTTTTTNTTTTTTTTTTTTTTTTGTGGGGGGGATGGTATTTTTCATTTAAAACACAATGTTATGTGATGTGTGTGTGTGTGTGAGTGTGTGTGTGTGTGAGAGAGAGAGAGAGAGAGATATTGTTCTAATAATAGCCCAGATTCATAAACTNGTGTGTGTGTGTGTGAGAGAGAGAGAGAGAGAGATATTGTTCTAATAATAGCCCAGATTCATAAACTGTAGTGCATGGTTTACTGCATCGCTATGTGCAAATATCATGGCGCAACCATGCTCCCTCAGTCATAACACCTGTTAGTGACATATTTTAGCATTAGCCTTAAAGAGGCGTTACTGTGATATTTCCTTATTTACATGTTGCGGTAGCTATTCATAAAGCAAACCCACACGCTAACATTAAGACCTGCTTCATTCTGCTGGTACATTTCATCAGTATGAAATCTGGGCGACGTTTAAAACTGTATTTACCTCACGTGTGTTAGTGATCAATAACTTTGATAGATAAACTCACTCAGCTGATCAGTCAGTTTTTAAATGCTGAGTTTTGATCTGATCTCACACACGTTCTTGTGCGCTCTGCTTCACCTGCTGTCTGAGTTCCTCACACACACACACACACACCCTCTTGCGAGTGCGATCACACACTGCAGAGGTTAATACTGTGTGTGGCTGTCCTATCACAGAACAATGTGGACACAGCTACATGAGGAGTTTCCTTCATCTTGAGTATGAATACTGACACATTTTACTCGTAGGTACTTGTACTCACAACAAGTACATTCCCCGTAACGGACACTTGTTTCATCCAAGTACTCGGCTCATCCCTACACACATAACATTATTTGCAAAACCAAACGCTCAACAAGCTTGCGTGTCACTGGCTACCTAGCATGCAAGCTAGCCAGCTAACTGATGACATGCCGTAGCTAGCTTGGTGAAGCTAGCCATGGCATGCTAACTACAAGAAACCTAGGTATTTAAACCTAGGTTTTTACTAGGTTTTTACTCTGGCAGAACAGAATTATACAAAACTGGATGATTAGACACAGCTAGTATGACACTGTCTTCCATGTTGGACTACAGTTCCCTAAGTTCCATCACAGGTCCGCAGCATCAAGACGGCTTGTTTTTGGGAAGCTGCGCAAATCTGCATGTCGAAGTTAAACTGTATGCGAAAGCACTGTGCAAATTTTTCAATGTGAAAATGTAACGCAGATTTTTTAGTTTGCCTTCAAGTGAATTAATTAATTTAGTTAGCCCCCTCNCCCCCCCCACAAACTTCTGGTAGTTGCGCAAATTACATTGAAATGAATTGATTTCACTCCAAAATTCCACCATAAAACCTGCTAGCGTGACTGCTGCGTAAGAGCGCTAATTTGGCCCTCAAGGACGTCTCACACTGCAATCAGACCTAATATTTCATTGCAGTTCTCTAACAGTAACTTTCATTATCATTGTCATCCCGCCTTGTCCTCCTGCTCACTCTCATTAATAAAGTTATTTTGAATTTATTGCTGCAATGTGGATAGCAAGAGCTCACCAAAACAATTTGAGTTATTTTCAAACATAAATGAAGATTATTCATGACAGAAAAAAAAAAAAACACACATGGGCTACATAACTAATGATACAAGGGGCAAAGTCACAACATTGATTGTCGTCAAGATAAGTATCTACATACAGAAATCACTTTTAATGCATGAGGAGACAAAATTTGATTTTTTTTTTTTTTTACAGTAACTTACAGCTATTGATGTTTGCTGCATTAAGCGCAACTCAACTTGGAAAGTACTTCCAAAAGTACTGTGCTTTTTATGATGTCATAGAAAACATTTTGTTCCAGTTGATCTGATCTCCTGCGATGCAAGAAATCCAAAGAATCAAGAAGCACAAGAATGACCTGAAACGCTTAAAGTAAAAACTAGAAGAATTATGACAGATTCTTGAGACTAGATGAAACTCTTCCATCAACAAGGGAACTTTAATAAAGCCTGAATTAATTTTTTCTGCCGTTATTTGCATTGTCACAGCAGCAGCATCAACAGGTTCAGGAATGAACTCCATGTAGTTCATGTCTGATAATCCAGTTTAACTGGAGCTGCACATTAAAATTCAGTTTAATTCAAAATTCTTTACTACTCCCTGAAGCAGCAATTAAAAGCATGTAGGTCAGCAAACAACAACATGAGTTGACACACAGAACATTATTAAACTGTGGATATAATTAAAATGTAGCATTCACTGTGTTAACAATGACTTTAATGCATGGATTACTGTTTGTCCTTCTGCTCTTTTATTTATTAGAACATGTGAGACAAACTGGAGCTGCATGTGCATCACCATGTATCAGCTCACCCTGAAGTGTGAAACAGTTCTACTCTGCTGTGTGAGCCTACCAAGGTGCTGCTGTGTGTGTGTGTGTGTGTGTGCATGCGTGTGTGTGTGTCTGCTGTGATCTGTAGGAGTAACTTTGAGCAGGATGGAGGCTGCAGTTCCTTTAGGTTTAAACAAAGCTTGATAATGAGACAGCACATTGTTACGTCACCATAAACGCTGCGGTGGTTGTAATTTTGTTTTTGTGTGTTTTTGTGTGTATTTCTGCCAAGCGGCGCAGTAAAATTTCCCTGCAGATAACCTGAGAGCAAGAGAAGACAGCAGATGTAAACGTTGCTGATAAAATTATTTACGGTTCAAGTGATTTGATGTGAATCCTCATATGCAAAGATTCAAATATATTCAGCGTTTTCTTCACACGTGACGTGACTTCAGTGAAAACACTCTCACACCTCTCAGGCTGTGTGAAAGTCTCAGGAAATGAAGGTGACGCTGTAACAGATAACAGAATGTTGGTGATGTGAAGCAGTTAACAACCTTTGTTCTGCATGCTTAGATGATACAGAGAGTTATATACACTTCAAACACCATATTTATATCAATATTTATATATCTATATCTGTATATATATCTATGTATCTTTCTCTCATTAGTGGTAGAGTTAGCTTAGAGCTAGCTGTACCAGCTGCTGAGCTTTCCGGCTGTCTCTCTCCACCAACTGCAGCTTCATTGTTCTTTTCACCAGCTGATTTTTTGAAATGCATTGTAAGTTTTGGCCTTTCTTTGTATTTGAGTATTTGTACCTTTGAGTATTTGTTCACTTGTGGCTTTCTTTGATAAATGCTTTTTCCACGTTTGTGAGGAGCTGGGTTCATCTTTCCTTGGTTGCATTTGCGCTGCATTTAAGTACACCAATGATTATGGCAATGACAGCAAGCGACATCTGCAGCGCTACAACATTCCCACAGCAAAGACACACAGCTCCCTTTAGGTGGCAGTTCCTCATCCTGAGGGACCGTGCTGCATCAGGCTCTGCTGATCGATGTCCCAGAATAGAATCCATTCATAAAAATCATGCTAAATATGGGCAGTTATAAAAGGTCAATATTGGGTAAAATATTTAAAAAAGCTAATAACTGTACTACTGAAAGTGCTTTAAAACCATGTCTAAGACACTTACATTAATGAAACTAGAAAAATTAAAGGATCATACCAGTGATTTTGCATGTTGAAGCCTGATAAATGCTGAAATCCTGATACATTACTGACAACCATTTTTCAAAACTTGATTTTTATAGTGTACTGGAAAGAACTGAAACCAGCGGCAGTCTGGAAGGTAGGAAAAACATTTCTAATATTTACCACTTTAGTGGTATGTTTTGGAAAATGGTTGTAACATGTATGTGGGTTGTATTTATTAGGCAATAATCTATAAAACCATTGGTATGGTCCTTTGAATACATCTTGGTAAATTTATTGATTAGTCACTTTTAAAAGAGTACATGCAGTATAGATACTATGTGTGTGTGTGTTGTGTGTGTATGTGTGTGTGTTGTGTATGTGTGTCTTTGTTTGTGTCCCAAAATCTCATGCTGCGTTCGACAGACCTCGGAACTCAGATTTCTCCGACTTCTTACTTGGAAAAATGCGTTGGAACGGCACTTGAAGTCGGAACTCTGGCTGGGAAACCCGGACAAAATGATCTACCCCGACTTACCGAGTATGACGTCATTCAACATGGCAGCACCATGGAAGCAAGCTTTGTGAATGGAAATGATCAGCTAAAAGACGAATAAAGTATTTTTTCTTGTGTGAAATTTAAAGAAAAAGGTCAGAATATATCGCCAAGTTAACTATCTATAGTTAACTATCTATATTATAATAACTATTTTCCATTGATACTTAAGTGTTAATAATTTCATAATATTACTTCTCTGCACTAAGTTTAATACCCACAGCGATTAATATCATTGTGAAACAACACAACCGAACAGTCCTGTAGTCTAACTTTACTTTAGTTAGCAATTATGACGAAGTTTAATTAATTTTACAGTATTTATTGGTGTTCAGCTATGCTTGTTTGATTACATTTGGCTGAAATGGTTTGAGGTTGGAAGTTGGAGCTTCCAGCTGGGAAAAATTCGGCTTCTGAGGTCTGTGAACGCAGTATTAGCACCAAGCTAATGCTGCGTTTGGAAGCTAATGTTTGGAAGCATTAGTTTGGAAACTAATGCTAAAGCTTTGGAATTCGTTCACCTTTGACCTTTCAGAACACTCTTCACAGATGAAATGGTGAGTGACATTAGTGGACAGGCAAACCTCTACTCTGCTCAAGTAGAAGATGTTCTGTCCACATAAATTCAGCAAAAAGTCAAGATTTTCTGGCCATGCTGCTCCATGTGGGGGTGTTCCAGTAAAATGATTTTTACTGGGATCCAGAAAATTGTTCCTCACTTAGTGCAGATATCATGCTCAGACAAAGACTTGAAACCCTGTGCAGATATCTACACTTTGGTAACAAGACAGAAATGAGAAGCAGCCAAGTCATTTCTTCAGAATCAGGCCATACTTGACATTTGAGATGCCTCCTTGTCCAAACTAGACACAATCCACTGATGAAGTGATGATTCCCTACAGAGACCCAGTAGCAGGAAATCTCTGCCAGTACATTACCAACAAGCCCCAGAAGTGGGTTATGAATGAGGGAACGTGGATATGTGATGACATTTGCTGTATCAACACGGTAAATCATGCACTACTGTTTAGGAATCTGATCCATTGCGTTTTACCACTTCATGCTCTGTCTTTTGGAGCCATTTTAATCAGATCTTTCTTTGATCGTTCAATTTAATGTTGACTTTTTTTTCCCATCCTAACTGAACATTATGCTGCCACTGTTACTAAGCTAAAATGGTTCTGGGTTCCTGTGGTGGGAAAGAGCCATAACGTCCTGAGTTCTTAAAAGGTTATCAGATTTTCATTACACGATTATCGTGGCCATAAGAACTCATGATAATGATGTTATCGCGATATCTATAGAAAATTTGAAAAAAAAAATAAAGCTATCAGTTAAATTCATCTTTAAGTTTTATTGAGCGTTTTGTCTCTTTTTTGTCAAATGAATTAGACTCCAAATAGGAGTGTAGGGAGGTGGAGAGAGTCTGTAACCAGAACTGTACAAAAGCTACAAAAACAGCAATTCCACCTTAAAGGATCGTGTAAAGGAACCGATGACCTGATAAACAAAAGATCCACAAATCTAACAAATAACCAGGAGAGAGAAAATCCTGTCAAGTCCAACACCATGATAACTTAGCTTTAACAACACAACTAAGACCTTCATGGAACATTTCCTGTTTCAGGGCTAGCAAGCTAACTGCTACTTCCTGTCTCTACCGTGGTGAAATCTGCAGGATGATGGAGGTGAAGGTGGTGAACAGGTTGGTGGTATCGCCCCCTTTAGCGGTTCCTGTCGATCAGCATTTCCTGCAGACTGGGGCGTCTACCAACTTCCTGTCTTTGTTACCGAATCCTAAAAACTCCACACTGGCAGCTAACTTTTTTCAGGTTAGGGTAGAGCGTCTCACTCTGTCTGTCAGCTCCTCCATCAGGATTTAGCACAGCAGGAGGAGCCACACACTGTGGTAGTAGCTAGCTAGCTAGCTAGTTAGCTGTTTTCCCTTTGGGAGGGACAAAGGGAAAACAGCTAGAAATAGAAATGATTTAAGAGGCGCTGGATTATTTACATGATATTATCATATATGTATTATTAACATGATATCAATATTTCATTTTTTAATATCACAGTTATTGTCAAAGTATATCGCAACACCCCTAGTTCTTAACAAGGTACCTGAAAGAGCATGAAAGTGCCTAAACAGCCACAAAATATAACCGCTCAAAATCACAATGTGGAACCAAAAGCTGAGAATCATGAGAAATAGCTACAGGATTTTAAATGAGTTATGATAAAATCATGTTTTTTCAGCTCTGTTTAATCATTTTTTCATTCTGTTTTATCACCTCTGTCCTGTTCAGATTCAGCAGCCGCTCTCCATTATATTAGATGTATTTAAACTCACATACAGCTGTAGCAGCCAGCACACTTTATTGCTTCATATTCACCCTCGCACTTTAATAATTTTTGTTTTCCTCCACCCCCTCATTTCTTTCTGACTCTCCTCATCATATGAGTGATAATTTTGTTTCCCTGCAATCATTTCCATTGGACAACAAACACAAACACCGTCTGGAGAAACAGCATTGTTATCCCCAGAGGAGCTTGTAGTGCTGTGTGTGTGTGTGTGTGTGTGTGTGTGCGTGTTAGCTCAGCTATGTGTGAAAGGTGGAGACGGGTGATATTTCTCCCAGACACACTCTGCTCCAACTCTCTGACTTCACCATATGGAGCCCATTACACCCATTTAAGAACACCCACACACATAGATACACACATACACACGCACTTATCACACTTATCACACACACACATTTGTACCCACACACACATAAGCAGACACATTTGACGGCTCCATGGCGACGGCATTGAAGAAACATGCCATGTAATAAATAAGAAACTATCAACATTTACCCCTGCAGTGTATGTGCATGTGTGCGCATGCGTGACACTGTGTTTGAATGTTTGTGTGTGTGTGTGTGCATGTGTGCGTGTGTGTGCATGTGTGCATGTGTGTGCTGTAGAAGCCTGTCAGTGCAGCTCCTCATATCTGTGTTTTGTCCCACACGTCTCACTGTCAGAGCTATCGCAGCCTTATCAGCTCACTGGCACCAAACCTCTTTTTTTGCTGCCTCTCTCTCTCTCTCTCTCTCTCTCTCTCTCTCTCTCTCTCTCTCTCTCTGTCAAACTCCAGGGCCAGTCAAGCCAGCATTAGCTGATACAGCATTTTCATGTTTGCATTTTTTTCTGGATATTGGGCTCATGCCTAAAGCTGTGTGTCTATGTGTGTATGGTGTGTGTGTGTGTGTGTGTGTGTGTGTGTNGTGTGTATTGGGGGGGGGTGTTGTCTGTTTCCTTTATGTATGTACAAGATTTGGTTGCTCTGTTGCACTTCACTTCCTACATCTTTGCTGCCAAGTAGTGCCATTGCCAAGCTGTGCGTGTGTTTGCGTGTGCATGTGTGTGTGTGTGTGTGTGTGTGTGTGTGAGTGTGGTAGTGGGGTGGAGAGTGGAGAGAGAGAGAGAGAGAGAGAGTGGGTGTTTGTGTGAAGTTTCCACTGTCATCGCTATACTGTCCATTAGAAACCTGGGCACAAACATGCACAGGGCGTGCACACACACACACACACACACGCACAATACCTGTACATACTGGTGAGATGATGGCTTTGTTATTAATCAAACCGTAACTGTTGTAAAAATGCAGCCCTTTATTTTAAGAGGCCTGTTTTACGTAAGTGTCATGTGTAGGTAACTTTATATAACGTTATTAATTCATCTATTGATTAGTCACTTAGGCTATTAACATGATGCTGATCACAGGAAGTGATTATGATGCTTATTTATTCTGTAGCTACCTATAGCAAATGTTATGAAACATACATGAATCCTCAGGTTTCAGCAGTAAGTTTTTGTTAGGAGTACTGACTGTGGCTGTAGGTTTTAATGTTATATGTAACTTGTACATTTCATGATCAAAGCGCTGCAGTCACTTCCAGTTGTTCAAATCCATTACAATTTGCTGCTCTGGAGGTTTGGTGGATTTGTTATTAGGAAATGACCATGTTTGGAGATTAACACCAACGCTCATGTTCTGTGGGCCAAAAAAGCCTGAAAACTCTGCATGCACCTGGTGTGCAGGTGAAGTCTGCATCTCTTAACACATCAAGCCTGCTCAGGGCAAGGATGGAGTTCCTAAACAATTTATTCCAATTTATTTGGAAGAATAAAGGGAGGAATATATATGATCCATTGTAGAATACGGAAATGATCAGCATACACCACACTGTTTGTTTGATATTTACTGTAAATTGATCATGAACTGTCACCATGGGCTTCAATGCATCATTTAGATGTTTCATGTTTATGTGCTGATAGAGAAGCTTTTACAACCTGACAAAAATAACATAAAGGAAGAAGCACATTTTTACATTTAAACATAAGTTTAGTAAAGGTAGCATGAAGGGGAGAAGTGGAAGTCATTTAAACACCTTGGAGAAGAAGTCTGAAGTAACACAACTTCAAAGGAGGAAACAGGTAAAGTTGGATAGGTAAGTTTAGGTAGTTAGGTAAGGGTTGGATAGGTTAGGTATGGTTGGATAGGTAAGGTGGTTAGGTTGGATAGGTAAGTTTAGATAGTTAGGTAAGGTTGGATAGGTTAGATAAGGTTGGATAGGTTAGGTAAGGTTTAATAATTTAGGTAAGGTTGGATTGGTAAGTTTGGATAGGTTAGGTAAGGTTGGATGCATTAGGTAAGGTTGGATATGTTAGATAAAGTTGGATTGGTAAGGTTAGGTAGGATAAGTAAGTTTGGATCTGTAAGGTTGGGCAAGTTAGGTAAGATTGGATAGGTAAAGTAAGGTTGGATAGGTATGGTTGAATAGGTGAGATGGATAGGTATGGTACACCTGTAGCCAAAGTCCAGGTACATCAGTCCATAAAACAGTAAACCCAGTTCTGTGTGAAGGATTTGTTATTTGCTGAAACGCTTTCCACTGATTGGCCTGTGGTGGAGGATGAAGGTGTGTGTGACAGACCTGGCCTGTCAGGTGAACAGCAGGTGAGTGCAGCTGAATCCACCAAGCATCAGGCCATTACTCCTCACATTTCTCACACTCGCTCAGAACCTCACCTGATTGGCTGGCTAATTGATTGACTGTCAGGATGACTGATGATGTTGGTGCTCATATCCAACATATCCAAGGTAACGCACTGATGCGACACCCAAAAGCGACCCAATCAGCAACTTTCCCAGAGCAGAAAGTGCAGGAGAGCTGTGTTCATCTATCATTCTGATAGTAACTGGCACAGCCCCCCCGGGTCTCATAGTTGACCCCATTCAAAGCGTCTATTAGCGAAACTGTACCAGTGTCATGCAGGATTGATGTCTGAGCTCCATGACCTTCTCATAAAGGCTAATGGAAACTCACAGCAACCAGCCTCACTCTGATGTAGTCATATTAGTAGCTCAATATTCCTGTAAATCTTTTATTCTTATAAGCAAACACAATCAAAAGCTCTTTTCTGCATGTTTAATGCATTTATTTTTAAGGCTACCCATACAGCTCAATGACAAAAGGTCTCCAAATGGAAGCTACATTGCATTTTTTTTTTTTTTAATAAAAAACAACTTTAATATTGAATATGTTGCTACTTATGTGATGCCTGCCATCTATATTTTTTAAACATGATAAAGTTGCATCAGTGGCATAGCCAGAAATCACAGTGTGGGTGGGCCCAAAAAAAAATCAGGTGGGCCCTGCCGGATCAAGACTATTACAATTCTGAAATGCTATTTTAGGCACAAATATCAGAATATTTATCAAAATGCACTGCACCATAGTTTATTCACATATTTTTAAGGAGGAAGGTGGCTGAACTGTTACAGGTTTCTCCTCCTCCTGCTCCTCCCGTCATCGCTTTATGTCAAACTTTAGCTAATTATTTTGCTTTGCTGTAACAGTCGCTGCTCAGGCTTTGACTGTCACTAATGTGTGGCTGCGTCAAGTTCAGCAGAGCAAAACAGGAAGTGGGCTCAGTCAGGACGGCTGCTGATTGGCTAAATGTGCTGTCACTCAGAAAGGAGATCTATCGTCGTCAACTGCAGACAAAACGCAAAACACAACAAATAAGAAAAGTGAAAACTATCATTGGATTAATGTGCCACATGTGTTACAAGCCTTGTGATTGGGTGGGCCTGAAGTCCAATTGGGTGGGCTCAGGCCCCACAGACCCACCCGTGGCTATGCTACTGTGCTACATAAATATGTGCAACATGCTACTCCTTTTCATAGCATATTATTTGAGCAGTTAGTATACATGAAATGATTATATTGTACCATGTTGAAACAACAGGAAATAATGCAAAATAGGGTTTTGTGTTGTGGAATGTCAAAGGTCAAACTATGACTTTGGAAAGCCACTGCCAATATCAGCTATATAAAAAAAAACAAAAAAAAAAAAAACTTGTTTTTCCAGCTGTAACGTCCTCATCTCTACTGTACATTGTATTCTGAGACAATATGACTCAAAAATCAAGCCAATTTACTGACATCTTAGAGGATACTAAATCAGAATTTGTTACGGAACTGGAACATTACAGTTTGAGTTTTGCTCCTCTTCCCATTCTGAATATTCATACACACAGAATCCTGTTGTTTAAAAATGACGATTGCGACTAGCGCGTCTAAAAGCTAGTGTAATGGCCGGTGAGTTGTTGTGGTGACTGAATGAGCCAGAGGCGAGTTTATGAACACAGGAAGAGCTTTATTCACACATGCACCCACACAGCTTAGCTAGGCAACACACAAGGAGAGATGAACACACACTTTCTCTCAGTGGTGCTTTTCCACCAAAAAGTTCTGGTTCTCGAACCGATTCCATTCTGCATCTGTGCAGCCAAGCTGTCATCTAATTAACCAGCCCACATTTCCACAAATCTGTAGTGGAACCATTGAACTACCAACAGAAGTAACAGTGGAAGTTTAAAAAGAATAGTAACAGTGGAAGTAGGTCAGTTAAAACAAGCAAGATGGCAGATATACAGTTCCTGCAAGCTTTTATCATCTTATTAAAAGTATTTCATTCAGTCTAACATGAGCCAGCCACACACACACACACACTTCAGCTTCTGCATTGTTTTTCACTTTGGCAGAGGTAGAATAATACTTATGATGTCATCACGGTTTCCACTTCACATCCTGCTGTTTTCTGGTTCCAAACAGGAACCAACTTTTTTTGTTTCAAACCAATATACTTTTGGTTGAAATGCTCTGAACAGTTCCAAATTTGGTTCACAAACAGATCAGAACCTGTTCCTCACTGGTGGAAACACCATAATGGTTCCCGTAATGCTGTGACCTCACATACATAACATGTTACTCATAATAAGAACATGGGAGCAAGGCAGAATAAACATGCAACAGTTTATGGTAATCTCCATTAATATTTTAAAGGGCCATAGCGGTGATTTTACATATTTAAAGCAAATAAATACTACCCACATAAATGACAACCATTTTCCAAAACATAAAACCTTATTTTAGATTTCCTGTTATTTTACCAAATCCCCTAATTCTCCTGGGACTATATTATCTGGCGGAGACATACATTGTCTTCTGTGC
The DNA here is from genome assembly GCA_014773175.1 of Lucifuga dentata. Lineage (NCBI taxonomy): Eukaryota > Metazoa > Chordata > Actinopteri > Ophidiiformes > Bythitidae > Lucifuga > Lucifuga dentata. Next base: position 21,329 of record VXCM01005262.1, read on the forward strand.
AGCTCCTGTTGGACCAGTTAAATAAAGTCACTAAAAAACACACAAAAAAATTAAATAAAACTTAATAGATGTTGTGTTTGCTAACGGATAACTTATCTCAAGTGCATTTCAAGTCTGCGTAACAAGTTGATTTTAAAGGGCCAATTTTGCATGTTTCAGCCTAATATATTCAATTTTCATACATGTTACATTACTGACAATCATTTCTCAAAGAATAAAACTGTATTTCAGCTTTCCTGATATTTTGCAAAATCGCTTAATCTTTCAAGATCAAATATTCAAGTGATACACCCACCTTAAAAATCCATGTTTCTCCTGCTAATAGTTACGCAGCCTTATGAAGTCACAGTCCTTTAAATTTTTCCATAAATGCAGGTCTTCTTTTGGGACTATATTCCCTGGTGGAGGCATACATTCACTCCACGCTTTTTATTGAGCTTAAACACTAAAATTACATAACTTCTAAAAAAACCTGAATACACGTCTTGTTGGTGATGATGGATTACCTATCCCAAGAACGTTTCAAGTATCAACAAGTTGATTTTAATAGCAGAATGAACTGAAACCAATGGAGGTCTGGAAGGTAGGAAAAACATTTTTAATTCACCGTTCCAGTAGTATGCTTTGGGAAATGATTGTCAGTAACGTAACATGTATGAAAATTGAATATATTAGGCTCAAGCATGTAAAATGGCTGATATGGTCCTTTAATAACATACAGGAACAAACTAAAACCAATGGCAGTCTGGAAGGTAGGAAAAACAATTGTAATATTTACTGCTCCTGGAGTATGTTTTGGGGAAATGGTTGTCGGTAACGTAGCGTGTTGGGCTCAAACCTGATGTGAGCCTACCTGCTCTTAGCAGTATTACGGTAAGAGGCGGGTCCGGCTGGAGCGTGGCTGGCCGGCTGGGCGTGTTTAGTCTTTGTGTGTGTTGTTCTGTCTGGATCCCGCACCATTCAGACCCGCACACCTCCGGGAGGAGCGACGCAAACGTCCAGACGTACGAGGACGATGAGCCGCATCCGCACTGCCGCTGCGCACAAAAACAAACGCGCAGTCCCGGTCCGGTTGGATTTATTGCGCCGTCTGCTGCTGCGCTGTGTGGCCGTGTGAGGCGACTTGGAGCCCGCGGAGAGCCGCTGCTGAAGGTCAGGAGCCGAACGGAGGATCCAGACAGCGGAGGCAGAGAGGCACGGAGAGCCGGCCGAGCAGCGGGACCCGCCCGGACACAGCCTCCGCCGCGCCGCCGGCCACGGCCACAGCTGTCAGCCAGGTATTTCTCTGCTGCACGTAGGACAGAAGCATGTCTGCTGTGTTTAATAAGTGAGTTTATAGAGACGTTATTCCACTTTATGATGCTGTTTATGTGCAGTAATTCATGCAGTAATTGTAAAACAGGGAGAATATAGTGCAATCAGTAGTGGTTTTATAGTGATCTTATCCAACTTTTAACGTTCTGTGAAATATGAGTCATACTCCTGTAATATTTCTGTGCTATCCACAGAGAGACGTAAAACTTTTGTGACATTTATGGCTTTTCATTACATTATGAACACCTAGTAGCTGTGTTTTCTTGTCTCACAGCCATTATTTATTATTTTTATTATAGAATACAGATGCAGACACTATTTTACTGGTATGACTGTTATGTGATGACATTTGGATATCATTCACACTTTTCATTACTGGAAAGTTTTTAAGGTTTTATTCATAGATTTCAAAATATTAGATTTTATCTTTGTAATCATCATTATGTTTTGGATTGGGACATTTTTCAGACTCCTGGCCAGCTTTAAGGTTGTAGTTTATGGCTTTTAATTATACGGTGTGTCCACACAGCACACCTTTTGTTAGTGTTATTCTATTATTCATATTGATTGGTTGAAGTCTGGGAAGTGATTTCTGTTGCTTTAATAGTGCTGGGGGAAAATGATGCTGAATCCTCTGCGGCTCCACTCCTAATTCATGACAAGCAGCAGAGACCATTTATTTCTGCTTCACTGAAAAATATCATTATATGTTTTAAAGATGCTGTCTGGTGTAAAATGGTGAGTTTATGATGACCTCGTAGCACTTGGCATTGCTGTCCTTTTTGTCATATTTTTATTCTGCTTTAGTTTTATTTATAATATCTCTCTGAAAGGTATCATGGTTAAGATGTGTTTCTTTCTCCTGCAGATAGCAGAGCTTAGTCCCTTTAATGAACCGCCATTCCATCTTATCTCAGCAGCCATAAAGTGGTCTTGGTAATAAGTGAGCTTGATAGTGGTTGGGATCAGGGGGGAGGGGGGGGTATCCAGGGTGAAAGGATGAGTTCCCACTGTTACCACGGGAACCTTACTGGAGGAACTTAGTGTATGTGTACAGTGTGCAGATGAGGGCAGTAGAAGCAAGCCTGCTTATCCTATGGTGAACTAATTATCCTTAGAAGAACTTATCAGTGACAGCATAAGAGATGCTGAGATGCTTTACAGTGTGTGTATGTGTATGTGTGTGTGTGTGTGTGTGTCCTTGTGCTTTTATATGGACGCTAGCTTGTATCTTTAATGAACTGTAACTCTAACTTCTGTTGCTGTCTGATGACGATAGAGATGCATGCACACACACACACACACACACATGCGCACACACACACAATGTCAAATCTCTGACCATGTGGATAAAATAACTCAAAACACTCATTAATTTTCATTTTAAAAACAAACAAACAAAAACAAAAGGCGGCCATAATACCTTCAGGAAACAAATCAAATACAAGTCCCAGACAGTATTTGCTGAAATATTCAAAATAAACATGGCCACAGAAATATAGCTCAGAGTAACAGTTAAGTGGCTCTGCCAATATCACTATATCACTGCCAGTATCACTATGATATCACTGCCAATATCACTACAATATCAATGCCAATATCACTATGGTATCACTGCCAATATCACTATATCGCTGCCAATATCACTATGATATCACTGCCAATATCACTATATCACTGCCAATATCACTATGATATCACTGCCAATATCACTATGATATCACTGCCAATATCACTACAATATCAATGCCAAATTCACTACATTATCAATGCCAATATCACTACGATATCACTGCCAATATCACTATATCACTGCCAATATCACTATGATATCACTGCCAATATCACTACAATATCAATGCCAATATCACTGCGTTCAATGCCAATATCACTATGGTATCACTGCCAATATCACTATATTGCTGCCAATATCACTATGATATCACTGCCAATATCACTATATCGCTGCCAATATCACTATGATATCACTGCCAGTATCACTACAATATCAATGCCAAATTCACTACAATATCAATGCCAATATCACTATGATATTAATGCCAATATCACTATATCACTGCTAATATCACAACGATATCACTGCCAATGTCACTATGATATTAATGCCAATATCACTATATCACTGCCAATATCATTATATCACTGCCAATATCACTGTGATATTGATGCCAATATCACTATATCAACGCCAATATCACTGTATCACTGCCAATATCACTATGATATCACTGCCAATATCACTACAATATTAATGCCAATATCACTATGATATCAATGCCAATATCACTATATCGCTGCCAATATCACTACAATATCACTGCCAATATCACTATATCACTGCCAATATCACTATGATATCACTGCCAATATCACTATGATATCGCTGCCGATATCACATAAAGAAGTTACACATGTAACACAAAACACAAACTCAGCTGCATCACTTCAAATGCTGTATCAGTCTCCTGGAATGAAAATCTCATCTTGATTTCAGTGTCTGGATGTTTGGGTCCAGTCCATCAGTGTCTTTAGAAAGACTTTGAATGTGCATTTGAGCTCTTCAGGATAGTTCAGGCTCATTCCATAAATCAATCAGTTTTACAGTTTCCAATTAATGCTGCTTGTCTTTGTACTGTGTGTGTGTGTGTGTGTGTGTGTGTGTGTGTGTGTGTGTGTGTGTGGAGGGGGGTGGGATGACCCATTGCAGAGATGTGGAGAACATGAAACTCCATATCAGCGAGGCTGGATTTAAACCCAGGCTGCTGTGAGGCAGAGAGCGATCCACTCCCCTTTATAAAATGCTGCATCAAAAGGAAAGATTTTGACTGTTCACTTCTACATACATGAGGGAGTCAAAATATTATAAGCATTACCATTATAAACATTTGCCCATTCATTATGATGTCTTTCAACTTGCACAGTGCTTCTTCTGAAATAACTTTTAACTTCGTCTTGTTCTTAAATGATCTGACATAAATATTGTTGAATATAGTCATATTTCAGGTCTGCTCTTTAGTGAAATAAGATGTTAATCAGGTAGGCTAATTACATAGCAATTACCTGAGGTTACAGAGATATTCAAAGGGCATCTACTGAAAAGTGTCTAAAAAAAAAAAAAATCTGTAGAGCTGAAGCTTTTTTAGCTGCTGAACCAGGTGTTGTCAGGTGTAGGAAGGTTATTTACCACCAACACAAAGTTCATTTACCCACGATGCTGAGGGTAATTTCTCTCCATACGGTGGCTAATTATCCTTTGAAGCGGAGGCTACGTATGTGACACGATGAAATTATTCTCCGACTCAAAGCCAAGTTTCCTCCACGCGGAGGCTGGTTTCCCTCAGACCGTTGGCTACTTATCGCACAGTCATACCCACACTGTTGATATGATAGCACCTATGTTAGCAACGTCATGTAAGCTTACATTGAACTCCACAAAATACGATGGCTGCAGTGTGCATTTGGAATTACATGTTACATGTTAATAGTCATTACTGAATGACGCGAATATACGTGTGTATACGGGTGCATGCACGTGCTAAATGGAAGGAAAAAGATGAGATGACTTACTTTTTGTATGAGCAGCAGTAAAGAAACGATCAAAAGGCGCTTTCTTCACGAAGTCCTCCAGATCTCTTCCTGTCACGCTTTATCAGCTTCCACTAATCGCTAAATGATATTCATACATTTTAACCATTATATATCAGCACATTTTACAGCAAACTCTATGTAAACCATTTAAATACTTTTTAACAAATGAAATTTCATGAATTTCAGAGCCAGTAGATTTATGTTGGTCTTAATGAATTTGAATTTGAACGGCTAAATGTTAGAAATTTGAAGATTTAAATAAAATCAAGTTGATTATAATGTTTAATTCTAAACTGTGACATGAATCATTTTTCTGAGTGTACATGGTATTACATTATTTGTGTGTGTTCTCATGAATATTTATGTATGTGATGATCAGGCAAGTGTGTGTGTGTGTGTGTGTGTGTGTGTGTATGTGAGNAGAGAGAGAGAGAGAGAGAGAGAGAGAGAGAGAGAGACTACTGGGAGATGGCAGGAGTGAGGCCATAGAGAAATGAAAGGGGAAGGAATGAGGAGGAGGAAGGAATGAGGAAGATGGAGGAGGAGGAGGAGGAGGAGGGAGGAGCAGGAGGGTGGAGGAGGAGGAATGAGGAGGATGGAGGATGAAGATGGAGGAGGAGAAAGGAGGAATGAGGAGGATGGAGGGAGAGGAAGGAGGATGGAGGAGGAGGATGGAGGAAGAGGAAGGAGGGTAGAGGAGGAATGAGGAGAAGGAAGAAGGATAGAGGAGGATGGAGGGAGAGGAAGGAGGATGGAGGAGGAAGGAATGAGGAAGATGGAGGAAGAGGAGGAGGAGGAGGAGGAGGAGGAGGGAGGAGCAGGAGGGTGGAGGAGGAGGAATGAGGAGGATGGAGGATGAAGATGGAGGAGGAGAAAGGAGGAATGAGGAGGATGGAGGGAGAGGAAGGAGGAGGATGGAGGAAGAGGAAGGAGGGTAGAGGAGGAGAAGGATGGAGGATAGAGGAGGAATGAGGAGAAGGAAGAAGGATAGAGGAGGATGGAGGGAGAGGAAGGACGATAGAGGAGGATGGAGGAGGAGGAAGGAGGTTTGTCTTGCTGTGATGTGCAGCATGACTCAGGCTTTGAAGGCTTTCCAGCCTGTAGGCAGCAGACAGGAAGTACTCCTGCGTCTCACTAACACGTCTTAATTAGCGATGTGACGGTAACGACGCTCACACTAATGATTTCTGTACTTTCGTTACAGAAATTCTGTTCAGGCTAATTAGCTGCTACCGACGTTCTCCTCCGTGTGTCCTTATCAAAGCAGGTTACAAACGAGATGAAATCTGTCTCCTTCAGAAAGCATGAAAATCAGCAACACATGACGAGTTCTGAGTTTTCTTATCTGGTGTTTTAGCAATGATTATGGAATTGCAAGAAATAATGTGAAAATGTTGTGAAAGTGTCACTTAAAGGGAAAACAGAAATAATTGTTTTTCATTTATTTATTTAGTTTTACAGGGACCACATACATTAATTCACATTATGCATAAGCATGGTGTAAATGCATCGGATTTAGCTGAAAGAAGGCTAATTTTCATCTGCAGTCTCTGGGCGGAGTAATAACTACACAGTAATATGGAATGCTTTATTAATGCTTTTTTTTTTTTTGTTTTTTAATAATTTCTTTTATTGATGAAAGTTCAAACCAAGTAAAGTTGAACAGTGCAATACTTCTTCTTTTTTAACCAAAACCAGAGCAATAGTGACAATGAACAGTCACAGCATAATAAAATAAATAATAATATGAAAATAATAATAATAATAAAAAAAATTAAAAAATAAAAACAACAGACTTAAAAATACTATCTTTATTATTCCATATGTATCTATGGTTAAAGGGTATACTGGGATTCGAGGGGATGGGAAGGGAAAAGTTTTTTTTTTTTTTTTTTTTTTTACTTTTTTGTCTGTTCATGCATGACTTAATTCATAAATCAAGCAGACGCTCATTTAACAAGAATTTTAATAACTGGTTAAACATCATTTATCAAATGAAAGCGTTCAGAATTTGCTCGTTCCACCTTCTCCAAAATCTCTGTCTTATTGTAAATTGAAATCCTTTGGATTTTTAACAGTTAAAGGGAAAATGAGCCGTTTGAATAAGGAACTTAGATAAACCTTTGTAATTAAGTTGTAACATTTTATACACCAAAGGAGTCATTAAATTGAAAGAATATTTGATAAGTGAATCAGTGATGGAAATGAAAATGAGTGTCTGGTCTCAGGACAGAGTAGCAATCAGCTTAAAGGACCGTACTGGTGAGCGTGCATGTTTGAGCCTAATATATTCAATTTTCATACATGTTACTGACAATCATTTCCCAAAGGATAAAACCGTATTTCAGCTTTCCTGATATTTTGCTAAATCTCTTAATCTTTCTAAATCAAATATTCAAGTGATACACCCACCTTAAAAATCCATGTTTCTCCTGCTAATAGTTACACAGCCTTATGAAGTCACGGTCCTTTAAATTTTTCCATAAACGCAGGTCTTCTTTTGGGACTATATTCCCCGGTGGAGGCATACATTCACTCCACGCTTTTTATTGAGCTTAAACACTAAAATTACATAACTTCTAAAAAAACCTGAATACACGTCTTGTTGGTGATGATGGATTACCTATCCCAAGAACGTTTACAGTATCAACAAGTTGATTTTAATAGCAGAATGAACTGAAACCAATGGAGGTCTGGAAGGTAGGAAAAACATTTTTAATTCAGTTCAAGTAGAGTGCTTTGGGAAATGATTGTCAGTAACGTGATATGTATAAAAATTGAATGTACAGTATTAGGTTCAAACATGCATGATTGCTGGTATGGTCCTTTAAAACGTGAAAAGTGTTGCGTCTTAATGCTGGGCGGTAACGGTTGGAGGTTAGTGATGGATTGATCACAGTACTCAATATATGAGAATACTGACACCAAATCACCCATGTGTTCTGCACAGTCAGCTGTCAGTGATGATACTTTAGCGGCGTGTGTGTGTGTGTGTGTGTGTGAGTGTTTGTCCTCCACACTATTATTTCAGCTTATTACAATTTACATCCTGCTGTTACATGCACGCAAAGAGACAGTTAGGCTTTAGGCAGAGTGCTGTTTCATGATGTTTGCCAGACGTGTGTTAACACATGCACACACACACACGCGCACACACACAAAGGCACACATAGAAATGCGTGGCCAGTGTTGTCTGATTGTTAGCTGTAACTAAAGCCGTTTCACTGTATCTCCTCCAGCTTCTGTTCATCTGTTCTGCTAAGGCATTTGCCAAAGTGAGAAACATGTGAATATTATTTTTCACAGCATGAAATTTGGCTGCATCTTCCTCTGTCTAATGAATGAATGTCTACGTATCCACAGACGCGTGTATTACATTTGTAAACAGGTATTAGCAGTAAAAAGTACTCAAGTGTTCACAGCTAAAGTAATCAGGGAAGAAAACGGCACAAAATTGAGTTTTGCTGTTGGGGGATAACCTGGTATCTGTAAACTGGAAGATTTTCATGCTCAGAAAGAAAGAAAGAAAGAAAGAAAGAGTTGCTGGCTGTTTCTTATGACGGTGTATTAGGGCCATATAAGACGAAAAAACAAGGGGAGCATAATTTTGAGTTTTTAAACTCGCAAATTTGTGAGTTTTAAAAGTCTGTATACTTATGATAATTAGATGATTTTGCACTAAAAGCGGAAGAATTTCAAAATCCGATGGAAAAGTATAATTTAATAAGGCCATGTACCGCAGGCATAGTCACAACATGAGGCGGGTCGATTCCCCCTTATTTTTCTGAGTTTTTAAACTGGCAAATTTGCCAGTTTAAAAACTTAAAATAATGAGTTTATAAATAAATATCATCTTATATGGCCCTAATACGCTGTCATAGTTTCTAAAAATCAGTTAAAAAAAAAAAAAAGATTTTCTTGTTCTTGACATGAACTGAAAGTCAAAGTTTGACTCAGCTGCAGCTGACCCTGACCTCCCTTTGTGTGTGTGTGTGTGTGTGTATGTATGTGTGTGTGTGCATTTCCACCAATGCACTCACACACACAGCTGGGACAGAGGAGGATGGCGAGATGGATGATAGGTGTGTGGAGGATGGATGAGAGCAGAGGAAGGCGTGACAGCATATTGTGACAGATCGCTATGAGACACTATGTCAGCACCCTGTGGGCGTCATATGTCAGCTGTCACAGCAGCATGTAAAGGGCGACCACCTGGTAGCTACGTTACTGTTAATGCCACAGTGGAAGGACATTCAAAAGAAACTGGATGTGAAAGTTGGACATGAAGTGCATCCTCAGTCTGCTGAGGTAAATCTTCGTGTTTTATGGTTGTTTTTTTTCTGCTGGGAGGAGGAGTGCATACACACGAAAACAAACACAAGACCTGAAGTGTGTTCTTACATGCAGCACGGCAGAGCCCGAGTTAAATCATTCATCGTGTTGTGCGTTCCAGTAGACACAGTTGGTTGTGTCAGGGACAAACGCTCCGGCCTCCTGGTCAGTGAGGAGGAGGAGGAGGAGGAGGAGGAGCAGCAGCGTGGAGTTGTGGAGCGAGTGTGTACGAATCACCTGGACTTTTGCATTCATCATTCATCACATGTGATCTGACCTTCATCAAAGTCACAATAAGACAAACAGTCCGACTATGATGCACAAATAAATAACAGCACTTCATAATGCTGAAAATAACACTTAAAGGACCATACCGACCATTTTGCATGTTTGAGCCTAATATATTTAATTTTCATACACGTAATGTTACTGACAATCATTTCCCAAAGCATACTACTGGAACGGTGAATTAAAAATGTTTTTCCTACCTTCCAGACCTCCATTGGTTTCAGTTCATTCTGCTATTAAAATCAACTTGTTGATACTGTAAACGTTCTTGGGATAGGTAATCCATCATCACCAACAAGACGTGTATTCAGGTTTTTTTAGAAGTTATGTAATTTTAGTGTTTAAGCTCAATAAAAAGCGTGGAGTGAATGTATGCCTCCACCGGGGAATATAGTCCCAAAAGAAGACCTGCGTTTATGGAAAAATTTAAAGGACCGTGACTTCATAAGGCTGTGTAACTATTAGCAGGAGAAACATGGATTTTTAAGGTGGGTGTATCACTTGAATATTTGATTTTGAAAGATTAAGAGATTTTGCAAAATATCAGGAAAGCTGAAATATGGTTTTATCCTTCGGGAAATGATTGTCAGTAATGTAACATGTATGAAAATTAAACATATTAGACTCAAACATGCAAAATGGCCGATATAGTCCTTTAATGTATGGTGGATGTACTATGCTATCAAAAATCATTTATTAAACATTCCACAAATAATAAGAAAAGCCTATATTTACTGTGGAAACCTCAAAATTTAAACGCTTCATGTTGGCTGTCATCTCAAATCGGTTTTTTCTTTTGATTTTATTTCATCATCAAGTAAACAAAGATGAAGCTGCTGTGTGTGTGTGTGTGTGTGTGTGTGTGTGTGTGTGTGTGTGTG
>VXCM01005262.1:32301-75372 GCA_014773175.1 Lucifuga dentata
CCCCCCCCCCCCCCCCCCCCAGCTGTGGTCAGACAGTCTCCAGTTGTTTCCACATCACAGCTTGTTCCTCCAAACGACGGAGGAGCTGAAAGCGCTCCTCCTCCTCCTCCTCCTCCTTCTCATCTCATGCCTTTATCCCTTTATCCTCACTCGCTCTCTCCCCTTTCCGCCGCACCATCCCTTCATCTCACCAGTATCATTTTAGACTGGAACACTTCTGTTGCAGAAGTTGTTCAGGTTTTCATGTTATTTTTGAGGTTCTGTGACTGAGAGCTTAAACGCTGCAGACTGTGACAGTGCTGATCAGTTGAAAATGAAAAAGCCGGGAACGAGCTCATGAAAGCTTTCGTATCGCCGTCGTAAAGACTTGATGTCTGATTGGTCTTTCCCGAGGAAAATCCTTTGCTGCTCAGGAATTGCTGCAGTAAATCTGGAGCAGTGAACGCCTCCCTGCATGAACAGACTCAGAAATGCTGACTTCATCCTCAGAAAATCCTGGAAAAGAAAACGTGGCGTCGCTGCTGCAGGTCTGGCTGGCGGCTCCTCTCTGGAAGCCGAGCGCAGAAACGTCGCTGCAAGAAGCAATTAGCATCAAACTGGAAAGCATGAGTAGGCAATAGATCCTTAAATAACATCAGGATGTCTCAAGATATTTCTGCAATGATGTTTTTCATGAAAATATGAAAAAAAGGAAAGCTGAATTATGATTTATTGTTGATTGCAGAAGCAAAAAAAAAAATACTGCAAATTGTAAACAGGCAACTAAAAATTAATATTTACTGTACACTTAGGCATAGCAGTAATATTGAACGCCAAATGTGCCAAAATTAAATATATAAAAAGATAATATAACAACAGCATAACTAGTTATAACTATAACTATGTAAATATAAATTATATATAATATACTGATGCAAAAACACCAATAAATTATGAAATAATTCCATAAATCATTATTATCATGAAATCTTATTTCCTAATGCCCTGTTTTTAAGTCTCTGTTTTTATTTCACAACACCAATTTCCCGAAAGCTCCTCAGTGACACATTTCATGATGGGATCTCGGTCAGGACTAGTGGGCGTGGCCTTACGCTGATTGGTTGCTCCAGTAGTCAGGCCGACAAACTCAACTATAACTTAAAACTTTCTACTACAACTATTAAACTGTCACCAAATTAAGTTTTGAGGTTTTTTCGTGTGAGAAAGTTGCTGCTTAGAATTAGAATATCTGGTTAACTGATTAAAATAGTGCTGAATTAAAAGTTTATTTTGACAGTTTTCAGAGACGGGAAGCTCCGCTGGAGGCTAGCTGCAGCTAGCGGCTTCCCTGGCTCCCAATATGAGTACGATGACTGACTGATCATCGTACTCATCACCATGGTGATAACAGACTGATATCAGCGGTTTGGTTATTATACCAACAGCACTGATGTCTCTGATGTTTTGTTTAAGCCGTAACTCCTTTTGCAGGATAAACATACAATGGTCAAAACAAACATAAGCAACTCTATTGTAAAAACTTAAACTCTGAATATCCAATAAACCGTGAAACTCAACTTTACCATCAGCTAAATCATTTGTAAAGCAACAAGAACTGGATTTTATTTGAAACATCAGAGACATCAGTGCTGCTGGTAATAACCAAACAGCTGATATCAGTCTGTTATCACCATGGTGACGAGTACGATGACCGGTCAGTCATACCAGGAGCCAGCGAAGCGGCTAGCTGCAGCCTGCTGTTAGCAGAGTTTCCCATATCCAAAAATGTTGAAACAAATTTTTAATTCAGCATTATTTTAATCAGTCTACCAGATATTCTAATTCTAAGCAGTGACTTTCTCACACGAAAAAACCTCAAAACTTAATTTGGTGACAGTTTAATAGTTGTAGTAGAAATTTTCAACTTACAGTGGAGTTTGTCTGCCTTCACTGACTACTGGAACAACCAATCAGAGCCAACCAATCTGACAACCAATCTGAACCAATCAGAGTAAGGCTACGCCCACTGGTCCTGATTGACAGACTCAGATCTCATCATCAAATGTGTCATTATGATAGATGAAGAGCACTGGAAAAACGGTGTTGTGAAATTAAAAAAAAAAAAAAAGNTAAAAAAAAAAAAAAAGAGAGACTTAAAAAACAGGGCGTTATGAAATAAAAGCGTTGTAATGAAATACGATTTCATGATAATATCAATTTATGGAATTATGTAGTAATTTATTAGTACTTTTGCATAGTTATTTATTTCTTAATATCATTTTTATGTGTTTAATTTTGGCACGTTTGGCTTTCCGTATAGTAAAAGTTACATCAGGAAATTCTGCAGTGTTTTAGTTTGTAAATTAACTAATTAATTAATTTAGTTTCGCAAATTAACTGGACTTGCTCAACGGTAATTAAATTACAATTAAATTAAAAACAAGTGAAACTAAAATGTAAACACAGAGAAAAAATTAATTATTTATTAAAAAATAAAATGACCTAGAATTTGTAATGCAAATGTAAACAGTAAGAAAATGGACAGCGATCAAATGAGTTAGAAGTTAGCTTAGTGGCTAAGCTAGCACTGTTCATAGATTGCAGGCAGAGTTGTTTTTGAAAAATATTTTCTTATCAGGACTTTTTATCTTGTGCCAAACTTTTAAAAAAGTTGCTTAAAGTTCACCACCGTTTGGACCACAAAAAGTCACCGCTTCGCAATTTCACCAGTCCGTTTTGCATCACTTCCTGTTTGTTTTGTGTCTCACATTATCTGATTGGCTCTGCTCCTCATGTGACTTTCTTGGTATTCACCAGGTGTTTCTGCTTCAGGTGGAGNATCTGATTGGCTCTGCTCCTCATGTGACTTTCTTGGTATTCACCAGGTGTTTCTGCTTCAGGTGGAGAAATTAATTTGCTGCGTTTCCACCTTTAGCTGTTAGCTTTGTTAGCATTTCAAAGAGCTAGCTTATTTTTAGGAAGCTAATTTGTCAGGCGCTAACCTGATGCTTTCAGCTATCCACGTTTAGTTTCATCTTCTTGTGTGTTTTAGGAACAATGCAATAACGCATCACCACTCCGTTAAATATTGTAAATGCTTTGGTATGACAAATTTTTATCATATAAAAAAAAAATTCTACCGGTATTCGGAGTGATTATTTGGAACAGCCCTAATGGAGAGCATCGCATATTAAAAGATGTAATTTATGACTCAAAAGCCATCACTAAAATAAATGAGTTCTTTAAAATCATTGATAGAAAACGGTGGAAAACAGTTTTTAAAAAATCATGCATATGTCACACAATGAGACACTTTCTGTCTTTCTTCATCCGCCACTTCTCCTTTACTTCTGGATGCGGGTGTNAAAAAAAATTCTACCGGTATTCGGAGTGATTATTTGGAACAGCCCTAATGGAGAGAATCGCATATTAAAAGATGTAATTTATGAATCAAAAGCCATCACTAAAATAAATGAGTTCTTTAAAATCATTGATGGAAAACGGTGGAAAACAGTTTTTAAAAAATCATGCATATGTCACACAATGAGACACTTTGTGTCTTTCTTCATCCGCCACTTCTCCTTTACTTCTGGATGCGGGTGTCCTTGTGCCTTGTGTCATTTGGATGCCTGTGTGTGTGTGTGTGTGTGTGTGTGTGTGTGTGTGTGTGTGTGTAAGTGCACCTTCATGAGGAATCACAAAAAAGAAAACAAAGGAAAGAACTAATGGAAAGGGGATGATATAAAGTAGGAATACAAGGAATGAAAAAAAGGGTTGCAGGGAAGGAAATAAGAAATAAATGAGGGTAAGAAGGAAGACGAGAAGGAAGGGAAAAGGAGAAGAAAAGAAATGAAAGCAAAATAGAAAGGACAGAAACTGAAGACTCATATTCAGCACATTTTAAACGGAAATTGAGTATAGTTCTATAAATGTACATAATTACATGATATTGATAACTTCTAAGAACCCTGTTTCCTCTTTTAGAAGCAACCTTATCTATGATCTTTAGCATCTAATCTACAACATGAACAATGATAATAGCATCTAAGCTACAATGTGAACAATATGCTACAGTGTAAAATAACGCAGCTCTAGCATCTAAGCTACAATGTGAACAATATGCTACAGTGTAAAATAATGCAGCTTTAGCATCTAAGCTAAACTACAATATGAACAATATGCTATAGTGTAAAATAACGCAGCTCTAGCATCTAAGCTACAATATGAACAATATGCTACAGTGTAAAATAACGCAGCTCTAGCATCTAAGCTACAATGTGAACAATATGCTACAGTGTAAAATAACGCAGCTTTAGCATCTAAGCTACAATGTGAACAATATGCTACAGTGTAAAATAATGCAGCTTTAGCATCTAAGCTAAACTACAATATGAACAATATGCTACAGTGTAAAATAACGCAGCTTTAGCATCTAAGCTACAATGTGAACAATATGCTACAGTGTAAAATAACACAGCTTTAGCATCTAAGCTAAACTACAATATGAACAATATGCTAAAGTATAAAATAACGCAGCTCTATCATCTAAGCTACAATATGAACAACATGCTATAGTATAAAATAACACAGCTTTAGCATCTATCTATATATAAAATTCTCTTCCTCCCCCCCCCCNTTGTTTGTGTCTTCCTCAAGCTGGGGTTCTCTACCAGAGGCCTGGGAGTTTGAGGGTTCTGCAGTATCTTAGATGTTGCTAGGACTGCACTCTTCTAAACAGTGACCTCAGATATTGTTCCTGGAATCTCTTGGATGATCCTGACCACTCAAGACCACTCTCCCAGTTTGGGGGTCATGGCCCCGAGTGCTCCAGTTACCACTGGGACCACTTTGGACTTCACCTTCCATGTCCGTTCCAGTTCCTCTTTCAGCCCTTGGTACTTCTGGATCTTCTGGTGCTCCTTCTTCCTGATGTTGCTGTCAGCTGGGACCGCCACATCTATCACAACGGCCCTCTTCTGCTCCTTGTCAACCACCACCATGTCTGGTTGGTTAGCCAGCAGCTGCTTGTCTGTCTGGAACTTGAAGTCCCACAGGACCTTAGCTCTACTGTTCTCAGCAACCTTTGGTGGTGTCTCCCATTTGGACTTAGGGACTTCCAGTCCATATTTGGCACAGATGTTCCTGTACACTATCCCAGCCACCTGCTTATGCCTGTACGCTGTCCCAGCTAGCATCTTACACTCTGCTACTCTGTGCTGGACTGTCTCAGGGGCGTCTTTGCACAGCCTGCACCATGGGTCCTGTCTGCTGTGGTAGACNTGCTGGACTGTCTCAGGGGCGTCTTTGCACAGCCTGCACCATGGGTCCTGTCTGCTGTGGTAGACCTGCCTCTATGGATCTGGTGCTGAGGGCCTGTTCTTGTGCTGCCATGATCAGAGCCTCTGTGCTGTCTTTCAGACCAGCCTTTTCTAGCCACTGGTAGGATTTCGTGATGTTAGCCACTCCCTCTATCTGCCGATGGTACATCTCATGGAGGGGCTTGGTCTTCCATGATGTCTCTTCTTGTTCCTCATCACCCTCAGTCTTCTGCTGCCTGAGGTACTCACTTGTATACTCACTTGTATATACATCTATATATATATACTGTAAATAGGAATATATAAAGAATATATAAATAGATAGATAACTTTATTGTCATTCAAGGACACGTAAAAAACAGTGCACTAGAACGAAATTTCGTTGCACTGACTCTAAAAATAGCAGTTTAAAAATACAATTTGTCAAACATAAAAAGTGCTTGTGTGCATACACTTAACAAATCTACAATAATATATGTAAAATTTTAAAATCAATAAATAGTTCTAGCAGCGGTTTTTGTGCATTTCATTGTCTATATGGGTGTTTGGCTTTCTTTTACTGAGAGTTCAGTAGTCTTATGGCCTGGGGGATAAAACTGTTGCAGAATCTGTAAATGTGTAAATATAAAGTGAACTATATAAAAGAATAAATAAATAAATGTGGAAATATAAAAAGGAATAAATAAAAGAGTATATAAATTTGGAAATATAAAGAGAGATAAGTAAAAGAAAATATAAATGTAGAAATGCCAAATTTGATTTTCTTTCCATTATTATAAAATATTTATGTCCACGTTTTAGCTGGTTGTGCAACGTTAACACTGCAACGTATCACTCTACTGTGATATTTTAGATGAGCATAACACCATGATTTATGGCATTAACGACAATCAACTGGAGTCAAACTGCTTCAGTACCAAACGTTTACAGACGGCTGCTGAGCTGAATCATTCAGATGGAACAAACTAGTTTGTGAAACATCTTTACCTGTTACACCTCTTTATATATTATTTGTTAATGGGAATATTTTTATTACAATGTTGTGGATGCTATTGTAATAAAACTGTAAATGTGTTAATTTTACATTGACTCAGTTGTGTGTCAGTGCACTGGACTGCCTTTACCTAGACTGGAATCACACACACACACATCTGGAGCTTTTTCACCCCTATCCTTCTTGTCACAAACATCATCTAATTGAAGCAGATACAGATGTTGAATAAAGTAATTAAAAGTAGAATATATCACATTTTAATGACAATTCTGTGATATCAGTATAAGTGCCATACATTTGTAAAACCATCAGATATGGATGTGGAAGGAAATCTGGATTATATTCCCCACCTATGGTGGAGATATATTAATATTACCATAAACTTTCACCTTGCTTTATTTTCTTCCCTACTTTCTGTCATCCTTTCCTGTTCCATTTTATGTTCTTCCTTAATTAAAGGAATATGTCAAAGCTTCAAAAAACTTAAGTGTGGTTTGTGTGAAAGTGCATGTGTATATATTTATGTGTAAATGTCGGCAGTAAAAAAAATTTTCTCTACGTTTTCTTCTCTAGCATTTGTCCTTGTGTGTGTATACATTTGCATCTGTGCGCAAATGCGTGCATGTTTGTCCATGTGTGTGCTGTGTGTGCTTCATACAGAGACCAGCTGAATAATGAATGCGCTTCCTGAGCCAGAAGGACATTATCTTTAATTTGCAAAGTAACATGTTACTACACTCATCAGATAAAGGCAGTGCAGTAAAAAGCACATTTCCCTCTGAAATGACCAGAAAATCATGTTTTCTACCATAACGCCAAAGCATGGCTTATATCATCTGATAAGATTTATGGCTTGCTTTTTACTGAATGTCTACAAATATTCTATCTTGCAATGATTATTATTGTAACATTGTAAGTACTTGAAAAGGCCTTTTAAGGCTTTTTAAGTGTTATTAGTCATTATTTGCATGCATACTGCTGTATGTTGTATACGCTGAATGTAAATGGTTTTGTGCACGTTTTGTGGTACAGTGGTTAAAGCTGTCGTTTTTATGCAAATTCCACAACAAAAATGGATAAAGATGAATTAACACTGAATGAGAAAATGAATGAAAAACCAAAATAAGTTATTACATTAACTTTTTTTTTTTTTTTTTTTTTGACATTTTCAGGCTTTCCTAATGAACAAAAGCTAATGGCTTTTGTTCATTAGGAAAGCCTGAAAATGTTTGAAGACACTACGGAAAATAAAACATAAAATGTGTCAATAATAGCAAAATGAATAGTTTGTGATGTGAAATACACTTTTCTCACAGCAGATATTTTAGCATGTCAAATCATTTTATTGTTTATAAATAATAAAATATAAAAGCAATATTTAAATCACCTGTAACTAACACAGTAAAATGTGCATTGGCTGACATGCGACATTCAAAAAAAGCCGTTAGGATGTCACGTGCTCAATCGTAGTAGTTACGGAAAAAATGATGATGTCAACAAAAAAAAAAAAAAAAAAAAAGATGCAAAAAAAACCAAAAAACCTTAGGAGTTGCATCCTCTGCTTAAAGTCACTTTCAATATGAGCATCGTTGGAATTAGTCGGGAACAAACATTTAGCATGGAGCCTTCTGCAAACAACAAGAAGCAGAAGAAGAGCAGTTCTCCTTTAACTGGCAGGTAACAGAGGAGCTGGAGCGCTGTGCTGCAGGGCTGGTGGCCGATGATGAGGATGATGTGGACTACGTTGGGAAACTGACCTCTGGGCAGAAGAGGAATGTGCGCCTGTAACGTATGCACGTGCAGGTAACGGCAGATCCCTCAATGACGGCCCAGCAGGTCACGACCAGGCTGATGTGGCGCTTCCATCAGCCCAGCGCTTTCCACTCGGGAAAGAAGCGGTGATACACAAAGCGGAGTGAGCTGTAGCATTCCCCGGCACCGAGGAGCGATACGTGACGAAAACAGAAGCCGCGGAAAACACCAACAGCCGGCGTGCAGCTGTCAGCTCCGTGAGGAGGCAGGAGAGCGAGGACAAGCAGGATGCTGAGGTNAGCCGGCGTGCAGCTGTCAGCTCCGTGAGGAGGCAGGAGAGCGAGGACAAGCAGGATGCTGAGGTGATGGTGCAGGTTTCTGCAGAGGAGTCACTTCAAGTCCTGCATGAGCCACCACGTCTCCTCATGAAGCCTTTCAACTGGCACAGGGCTGAGTTGCTGGATCGCTGGTACAGGGAGCTGAAAGAAGCTGGCATCACAAATGTCATTGAGCACCTGTATGAAACAGAGATACAGGGTGCCAGTNGAAAGAAGCTGGCATCACAAATGTCATTGAGCACCTGTATGAAACAGAGATACAGGGTGCCAGTGATACAAGAACTTTCCAGCAGGTCAGTGAACAGCCTGCTGCTGACAGCAACAGTGGAGCCTGTGGTCAACCATGCAGCTGACTTGGCAACTCTGCAGAGCTGCAACAACAATGCTGCAGACGCCGCCTGTGATCAGTGTAGGACTCATTCCCAAGAGCAAGAGTGCATGAAGGTGATGATGCAGGTTCCTGCAGAGGAGTCGCCTCGCCCCGTCCTTGAGCCTCCACAAGCTAACAGAGGAAACTCCACATCTAAAATGGAGACAAATGTTAAAAAACCCAACCGAAGTAGCAAATGCAAGGCAGAAAAGGAGCAGAAGTCAGCAGGGCTGAAAGCCTGGGAGGAGCAGAAAGCTTTCCAGGCTGAACAGGACCAGTTGCCACGCTCGTTAGTTGATGATCAGATGGTTGCTGCTGAGGCTCTCGTCCAAAGTGAGACCTGTGTCAAGGCTTTAGAGTTTCAGCTGAATAATCAAAAGGCCAAAGAAGTGGAGGCTGTCCATGAAATCACAAAGATGAATACGGCTAGGAGTGAGAGCCACCAGAGGAGGCAGGAGCTGGAGAGGCGTCAGGGTCTGCAGCAGGAGGCCATCGTAGAACTGTATACTGCTCTGACCAAGACACAGGATGAGCTGGAGTTCCAACTTTGTGAGTGGCAGGCCGTGGAAACGTCATGTCTTTTGAAGACCTCATGTGACATGACACAGGCCCTGGAGGATAGGAAGACAGAGGAGGAGGAGGAGGAGGAGGAGAAGGAGGCCCTGGAAGGTCATAATGGAAACCGTTGATCAGCTGGAGCAACAGCTGCAGATGATTATTAGCAGAGCAGATGTAATTAATCAAATAAATTAAATCAATCTAATTTTCCTTGTATACAGTTTTTATTTATGGTGAATTCTAATTTGCGTTAGAGCTTTTCCTGTGTTCATTACATCTGAAAATTTGTATTATAGCTTTTGTGTTTTGTGACTTATGTAGTTGAAATACATTTTAAATAAGGATGCTTTATACTTCAAATGCAATATTTACAGTGTTTCAGTTCATGTCCTTTATTTTATTTCATGGATATTTTGGGTGTTAAAGTCGATGTTTGGAGTTTAATGTCTCTAAATCCATCTCTCTGTGGAGGACGTAATGATGGATCCATGCAGAAGCCACACTTCATGTCCAAAAACATATTTACACATATTTATATTTATAATTAATTATAATTAGAATAATTTTATTTATTATTTTTTTATTATAAATTGTTTTTATTATAAATTATAAATTTTATATATATATTCCTCTTTATATTTCCACATTTATATATTCTTTTATTTATTTTTAATTTTGGCACAATGGGTATTCCATAGAATACAAGCATTTAATAAAAAGGTGTTCATAAATATTACTTATAATACAGAGAAAATATACAAATGCACATCTACCAGCTCTGAGATGTGAATTATTATAATTATGTAGATTTTTTTTTTTAATTAAAACCTTATTTTTTATGCGATATCTATGATCTATTATTTTTCTGATTGCTGCTGCTTCAACCCAATATTCCCTATAAGCTCTCATATATTTTTTATTTTTCACTTCTCATATTACACCTTCCTTTCATTTTCCTCACCCCAAACGTGTGCAAGCAGGTTGGAATGGGTGGAGAAAAGTGTCAGGTGTGATGTGTGACAAAAGAGTCTCGGCAAGAATGAAAGGAAAGGTGTACAAAACGGTGGTGAGACCAGCGATGTTGTATGGCTTAGAGACAGTGGCACTGAGGAAAAGACAGGAGGCAGAGCTAGAGGTAGCAGAGACTAAAATGCTGAGGTTCTCTTTGGGAGTGACGAGGATGGATAGGATCAGGAACGAGTACATCAGAGGGACAGCGCATGTTAGATGTTTTGGAGATAAAGTCAGAGAGGCCAGACTGAGATGGTTTGGACATGTACAGAGGAGGGATAGTGAACATATCGGTAGAAGGATGCTGAGGTTGGAACTGCCAGGCAGGAGGCCTAGAGGAAGACCAAAGAGGAGATTTATGGATGTAGTGAAAGAGGACATGAAGTTAGTTGGTGTGAGAGAAGAGGAGGCAGAGGATAGGGTTAGATGGAGGCAGATGATTCGCTGTGGTGACCCCTGAAGGGAAAGCCGAAAGGAAAAGAAGAAGAAGAAGAAGAAACTCCAAATTCATTCCACCAAAGCAACATAAAAAGCATTAAAGGACCATACCAGTGACTTTGCATGCACTGAAAAAAATATAACCTTCCTTCAACTTAAAAAAAAATTGAGTTTATGATTCATACTAAATATTTTTAACCTGAACCAACGTAATTCCTTTTTATCTAACTAGCCTACATTTTTTAAGTTGAGGCAAATCATTTTAAGAGAGTGGGTGCATTTCACATTTTTTTATTTAATTAAAGCTATATTTTTTAAGTTGTTGTCATTTAAAATATTGTATTTTGATATAGCCTAGTTTTTGCCGTTTCATCAGGGCCGTTTCTGACCACTATGGCGCCCTAGGTGAGACATCAATTGGCACCCCTTCACCCTCATTCCCCAAAACACATGTATAGAGAAAAAAAGGCAGTTTCAGTCTTAACTTACAGTACAAGACGTTGCACTCATTGTCAATGCTTCGTTAGGGGTCTACATTATTGTGTATTTCTGTCACAAGGAGGCACTACAGTGTAACTACAGCGTTGGCCAAAAGTATGTCAGCCTCCTGTATTTTTGTGTAAACTTTACCAAAGTACCACTCCAAACACAACAAAATTAATTTATTATTATTTTACAATTCCTTAAACTTAAATTTGGATTTCTGAGTAGGTAATATGACTACGACTACAATATTTCTACAAGTCAGTGAAAACAGGTGAAAACCATTTGACCTCTGACCCTACTTCAAAGCAGATGTTTTAACTTCCTGTTTGATCTCTACTAATGTTGGTATTGTTCTTCAAATCTTAACAATATGTCACAAGTGTCTTCCTACTTTACACTATTAAGATCTATTGGCTTTTTTCCATTGTACTTTAACACACTAAAACAAATACTTTTGTTGTGTTTGGAGTGGTATTTTAACTCAGAAAGAAAAGTTTACACAAAAATACAGGCAGTGCTTTTGGCCAGCGCTGTAGGTGCAAATCACAATATGAAAAACTACTTTTTGTTTGTCAATGTTTGTTTATTAATGGCCATTGATGAATTAGACATTGCTTAGCTCTAACTTTCAATAAAAAGTAACATAATGCTGTAATTTCTTTAGATAANGAATTAGACATTGCTTAGCTCTAACTTTCAATAAAAAGTAACATAATGCTGTAATTTCTTTAGATAAGCGGGGAAATTCACATGTTGCAGCAACACAGGACTCAAGAATATGAAGCAGGAAAAACCGACAGATTATACAAGATAACAGAACAGTGAAAATCAGAAACTTTGCTTTGCACGAGTATACAAGAATAGAATAACTGACTATTTCTGTTATATTTTAATAGCTTATAAGTTATAGTACAGACTGAACAACTGTACAAAATAGAATAAAAATAAAAACTGCAATATAATAGACTGAACACACTATAAAAACTAAATAGAAAAAACTGCACAATAAAAACTGTGCAAATATAGCATCATAACTATTTACAGCACATATCACAGTAAGATTTACAAAAATATTGCAGATCAAAAAGAAGCAACCCAAGCATCAACAGCTATCCGTGATGATGTTAGACAGTCTGATAGCAGAAAGGACTTGCAGTAGTCTCCTTTCTACACTCTGCATTGACTTTGTACCAGCCCAACAAAATGATAATACTCTTATTATAAACATATATTACTAGAACAATATAACACTTCTTAAAGTACATTTATGCTAAACAACTTGTGGCAAATGATGCTAAGCTAAANTTTTTTTTTTTTTTTTTGCTTTCTCCTCTTTCTGTTTTGAGCCCCCGATTCCTTTGATCATTTCATTATCTTTTTTCTTTACGTTAACTTTGCTTGTTGTTATTACTCATTCACTTCTTCCAACTGCTAATGCAGTTTTACCTGCTCAGACCCCTCCCCCACCGCTGCTGCTGTTTGCCATTAAGTTTGGAAAAATATGCGGGTCGTTGTGTGATACTTCTGTCTCTCCCTGTTTTACAGGCTATTTTCTATATACTGCCCAGTGGCATTCCAGAGAATAATATTGAAGCGGACAATGCGCCAAGTATAAATCCTCAGCGTTCTGTGGAAGCGCGCGCGGCCGGTGACAGCCGCTCGCGCGAGTTTAACCATTAAAGTAGAGCTGCTGTGTGTCAGGCTGGTCTGCAGGACGCCTCTTCTCAGGACAACATGAGCTCCAAACTGCATCAGCTGTGTGTGTTACAGCACTGACTTACAGCATTAGTGAAATGAATGGATACCACTTTACCAATGGACCAAGTGCAGGTGACAGGAATATAAAATAAGTTAATTGGCGCAAAAAAAAAAAAAAAAAAAAAAAANCGCCCTAGGCAACTGCCTGGGTTGCCTATGCCAAAAAAAAAAACAGCCCTGCGTTTCATCCTTTCAAAAATATAAAAATTACACATTCCAGGGCTTTTTTTGTTTTTTGCATTTATTGAATATTGTAACAAAAACAAGACAAAAACAAATGTAGCTATCACTATCTCCTTGGTAATCAACATGAGTACAATAGTAAAATCAACCATTAATCATCACCTTATACAACGCAGAGCAATGAAAAACATTATTTTGAGTAGCTAACTTCTTTAGATACAACTCACAGCTTTGACTAACAGAGCCTTAAGTCAAATACATTCAGAGCTGGAGGCAAAAAAAGAGTTACAGGAAAAAAAAAATGTTCACATACAAGAAAACTATCTACAATGCACTCTATAGTGCTGAAAGTACTTTTAGGGTCATTTTGTTTGTGTCAAGCCCCATCAGGATTTTTTGAGCAACCTCAAAAGTCAATCTGAAGTCCTTGGGGTACTGGAGGTTGAGTGCTTAGATGAGCCCGAACAGCATAATGAAGGCTGTTGTGACTGGCAACCCCCTGAGGACTGTAACACCTTTGATGATGATTCCTATGTCTCTAGGTGGATAACACAGATCTTCATCCTCCCTTATGACAGAAAAGGCCATGGTTGCCTGCTGAAGATTGCCAGTTTCCATCTCTTGCGAAGCCTGTCAGAGAAACCAATCACAAAAGCAAATTCTGTTATAGATCTNAAAACAAAAAAAAAAAAAGTGAACTTGGAACTCACAAAATCATCTGCCTAAGATTCTCCAAATATGTAAAATAATGAAGATAACAAGTACAAGTGTATTTTTTTCAATCTGTGACATCCAGTGTTGTTACAGTAATGTCACTGTGTTGTGTTATTAAATTTGACCTGCAATGACCACAACACCACACAGGTACTCATAGTTTGAGATTAATGTTTACCTGTCTATTAAGTGCATCTTATTNCCACAACACCACACAGGTACTCATAGTTTGAGATTAATGTTTACCTGTCTATTAAGTGCATCTTATCTGTGTTTGATAGGTACATTAATGAAATACATGAATGAAATATTAAAGTATAAAATGTGATATGCATGGCATGTGATGGCATGGTGTGGTTGGATGCAGAAATGACTACTAGATGTATGAAAATTTTAATGTTTTTGGTCCAACACTGATGAGAAGTTAATGTTAGTACAACATAAATGCTTAAATTTACCAGATTTACCATTTTCAAAGTATAGGAGAAAAGCCCCTTACTTGAGATAATATTCTGTTTTTTTTTTTTTTTTNTTTTTTTTTTTTTTTTTGGTTTGTAAAAATAAATAAGCCAAATTATCTTTGAATTTTAAAGACAGTGACACAGGCTTCACTAAGAAATATCAATTATCTGTATGTGTGGCCAATATCTTGCACATCCTGTCAATAACATTATTTCACAGTAATTACATGTTTAAGATTTATTGATACAGTATATTCATCTGATTACACCAGGGTGTATAAATCCAGTCTTTGGGGGCTAATGTCCTGCACAATCAGAGTCCAGTTCAGTTCAGTCTTTATTCAGATTCCAAAAGGGCAATTTGAGAGCAGCATCACAGAGACACATTTAATAATCAGAATTTAAAAAACAAACAAACAAAACAAAAAACAGATCACCACTTCCTAAGCAGTACAGACAATCCTATTTTTTTTTGGATTGTTTCTAAATATAATTTTGTGTTTTTACTTCATCCCTTCCTATACAATAAAGTCAATACTCACTTTATTGAGTATTCCTCTGTGCTTCAGAGGAAGATGATGTGGGATCTCACAGTGGTCTTCAGAAGGTCTCCTGCAAAGGACAACAGAATAGGTACTTTGTAAAGGATTGTAGCTTAAGTTAAAATTTTATTAATATCATAACTCACTTTAGTGTCAGTTTGTCATACCGCTAGCAACTCATTGTTTTCACAAACCACAATTATTATGTACCATTATTATTAAGTCATACCTTGTTTCTTTGTAAAAACTGTGGTACATGCAGAGACTAGCGTTCTGCTATATTGAGCTTAGGATGACCTACCAGTGGATAAAGTTCTTTATGGAGAGGTATTGCTTTTTGCCAGGTAAATATCTATCAAAACAGACAACCAGTGTTATAAATATACTTAAAATTAAAGTAGTTTGCCCGATCAATTTTAACATTGACAATACAAACTGCCCCCCCACTTGAAAGTAAAAGCACAGAAAAAATAAACATATTTGATTATAATCTATACTTATGAGATGGAGTTTCCTGCACTTTTATTTTTGAAAGTTATCCAGAAGGAGCAGCTCAAATGGTTCTGACACACTTACACACCACAGGAACCGCCATGGATGGCTAGTATGCAGAAACGCCTGCATAGTTCACAATTCCTCTATAAGTACTTTCTTAAAACAGTAATTTGATAGCTCATAGGAATGCTGTTATCCTAGCTAGCTACTACAATTAGCTTAGCAATTTGCTGCTTGTTGCACAGGCCCCCATCGCTTAATGGAAAAACACTGCAAATTCATCGAAGAAAATACCCCATTTTATCTGCATGACAGCAACGTTTCATGACTATGGCTTATGAATATTCTATTAAATGTTATCCACGGCAGTTAATTCACAAAAATTGTCTCGAATAAGTCATTAGCATACTACCTAGCATATTAGCAAGAAGCAACGGCACTTACTTGCTTAGCATTACTCCGCTTACAATTGCTATTACAGCCACTATTTTACAACAAAAGTTCTTACACTCCCAGTTAGCAGTTGAGATACAGCAGAATTACTTATCAGCGTTCCTAATCTCCGTTTTCAAACTCCGTGGCCGAATACGACGCATATACCGGTAGCTATGTCCACTCAGCAGCATTAAAATCGGCGCCATAACGTGCAGGTGCAGGCGGCAGTTGATTGTGGGAGGGGCGATCTTCAACAACCTACAAAAATTAGATTTAGTCAAAGGAGAATTTTTGTTTTTTTTCTACCAACTTGCTTTGATTCAAATAACAAATTCTACTTTTGATCAAAGTCTGAAATTAAAATGTTCAAGCGATAACAATAAATAATTAATTTTAAGTTGTTTGAAGGACAAAATTTACGTTGAATGAAAAACAGCAATGTTATGCTTTTTTCAGTGCAGCTTTAGCATCTAATCTAGTGGATTAAATTAAAACAGAAAGAGAGAGAGAGATGAAATGTATGAAAACAGATGATGGACGCAGCATTTTCAGGTCATGTAGAGGGGCAAATTTTTTTCTGCAATTGCAATCAGCAACCTTTTATGTTTTGGTTCAAAACGCCAGTTCCCAGATAACACTAACAAGTCAGCTGATTAGTGTGTGTGTGTGTGTGTGTGTGTGTGTGTGTGTGTGAGGGAGAGATGATGATGTAGAGAGAAAAACACAGAGAAAGAGTCTATGTCCTTTTCTTTGATCTCTTCTAGGCTTCTTTTATCTCTGGGATTTATTCTGGGTCTAGTAACGAATGATACCGATATTGCACATGCACGCACATGCACGCATACACACACACACACTCACAAAGAGACCTTGAGCAAGCAGCTGTTTCTGTTGTATGTGTATCCACAGTATTGCTATGGGAACACTGGTAGTGGATGCCTGCTTTCCGCTTTGTTCAAATGTTCACCAGGCCAATATTATAACACACACACATACACACACACACACACACACACACACATATTGTATTTTGCCATAGCACTTAATAAAATCAGCTGTTGCCAGTTCTTGATTTTGGGTCACAAATGACACAACACCATTGTAGGATATCCACTCTATGTGCATGTGTGTGTTTGTGTGTGAGTGTGTTGTCCCAGCAGTAGCAGAAGGTGTTCATTGACTAGTGTCCTTCCTTCCTTCCTTCCTTCCTTCCNTGTTGTCCCAGCAGTAGCAGAAGGTGTTCATTGACTAGTGTCCTTCCTTCCTTCCTTCCTTCCTTCCTTCCATCCTTGGTTTAACTCATTGGGTTATGTCCCTTCTGACCTTATACTGTATTCAAGGATTTAGTGATACCCACTGTGGTGTTTGTGTGTGTGTGTGTGTGTGTGTGTGTGTGTGTGTGTGTGTGTGTNGAGAGAGAGAGAGAGAGAGAGAGAGAGAGAGAGAGAGAGTAAAATCTGTCTTTGTTGGACCTTAAACCCAGATTTTACAGTTCAGGGCTGAAACTAATTAGGAAACATTTTATTGAACAATAATTTTAAAAAATGAAATGTGTTCTTGTGAGATTTTTGTTTTATAAACATTTATTGTTATTGAGCCTTTTTTTTTTTAATGTTATGCATGTTTTTAGATGTGGCTTTTTTTATTGGCAGACTTACTGCAGTTTATACATAGCTGTACATGTGTGAGCTTGCCAAATGTGCGTGTCAGAGTGTTTGAGCACGTGCATGATAACTGGCAGTGACTGTGTGTGTGTGTGTGTGTGTGTGTGTGTGTGTGTGTGTGTGTGTGTGATTTCAGTGACTTCTCAGGGCATGTAAAAGGTCACCAGGCTGCATAATGTCACCTCACAGTGTGACAGTGTGCATTTTGGCAGACTAAAGCTTGTCAGCGAACAGGTTTGATGCCACATTATGAAAGAAGATCTGATTTGCTGCTTCATGTTAACAGCAGATTAATTTGATGTTTTTTTATGGCAGAAAGTAACTGAAGCTGATAAGCAGAGCTGCACATTAGCGGAACACAGGTACGCATACGTTCTGCTGTCCTATAAACACTCATGCATACAAAGACAGCCGAGAGAGAGAGAGAGAGAGAGAGAGAGAGAGAGAGAGAGAGAGAGAGNGGGGGGGGTAGTCAGCATAGTCTGAATCTGTCATCTTCACTCTGCCTCTCTGTCTTCCCCTGGTTCAACTGTAATGAAGTCAGTTTAATGAAATGTGGCGAGGCATGAGCATGGTCACCTGACATGACCACATGAACTTTAGTGGGGAGGAGAGACACCTGCTGCAGGTAAAGTACAGAACCACTCCCACTTCTACCTGCAGCAGCACTCAAACAGCCCGTCCTCACTGCATGTTTCCAAGCATCAGGAAGTAGTTGTGGTGAAATGACAGAGACACTGTGAGTTTGGGCTTGTGTGTGTGTGTGTGTGTGTGTGTACATGTGCACCCAGCAAACAATGCAACAGTAATATGCAGTGAGAAAGAAATCCTGTCACAACTGATGACATGATGATCTACAGCATATCTACTGTACATTAAGATTTTTAAAGGACCAATACACAACTTGTTTTTTCTTGTTCAGGTCATACATCCACTTTAAAATTCAGTGTTTCGCCTTCTAACACTTTTGCATGATTGTAGAAGGCATGGTCATGTTAATTTCTTATTTTAATTTCAATAAAAGCCGTCTTCTCCTGGGACTATATTTTCTGGTGGAGACATACCTCGTCTTCCGTGCAGCTCTGTGTTGGATCGGTTAAATAAAGTTAAGTCGACTAAAACAGTATATTTTTGGGAAATGGCTGTTAGTAATGTAACGTGTAGAGAACGTATATATTGGGCTCAAACGTGCACAATCACTGGTATGGTCCTTTAACTGTTTTCTTTACAACGTGTTGATATTGGAAGTATTTTGCAGCTCACTTTCTGCTCATTTTAGTACTGGACTGAAAAAAATGATATCACTGCTGCTCATAACAGACTCATTCTGCTGCTCTCTCACATTTACCTTATAACACACATTCAAATGCAAGCTCTGTACCCAGATATATTATCTGGATATATTATCTGCATAATGACATCTGGTGACAGGACTTGCATCTGGTTTTCTGGATTCTGCACTGTGATCTGATCTGAGTAGGCGGATCGTTAGGTGGTTCACGTTTCCTTTTTGTTCCATGGTTGAGCATCATCCATTTTTAAAAATAATTATTACGTTTTTGGCGTGGGCTGTCACTGTTTGTGTTTCATGTTTTCACCTCGTGAGCATATTTTATCTCATGAATGTGTCCCAGCTGCATGGCTGCATTACACCTGACTAGTTGTGACAGCGCACAGATGACAATGCTCTCATTTCAGTTTCATTTACACTGTGCATAAATGTGTGTTTTTCTTTATCTGGGTAGCATATTTTAATGTAAGGTGTAAATGGGGCCTGTAAGTCAGTGTGGAGATGAGAGAGGGGAAATGTCTTAAATTTAACCTCAGACACTTACCGCTTCCCAAACATGAAAAAGGCTTTAGCTGGAAGCTGTTTGGCCTCAGATGATGACATCATATCAGCTGTAGGCAACGTGTGTAGAGTTGCAAGCAGAATATATTGAAAAATAAACTATTGAAAATAAACTGTGAAACCTCTGAATTAGATCATTCCATAGGCTCAGAACTTCTAAATCCCCAAATGCCAGTTTTCCCATAACTGTATTTTGTATTTTAATTGCTACATTGCTGCTCACAACACATCATCATGGTGAAATACTGTTTCATAACGATAACAGTTATGATGGCTAGATATAATAGAAAAGCATATTTCAGAATCTAAACACACACGCTGGTCTGGCAAAAAGAGACTGAATGTATGAAGACAACAGTAAACAAAAAAAAAAAAAAAAAAAAAAAAAAAAAAGGTGTCACAGCAGACAATCTGATGTCCAACGCTTATGTTTACTTATTGATAGGCTGACCAGATTTGAGAAAGTTGAATATGGAAGTACAACCCGCTTTGGCTCATTATAACAGATAAAGAGAGATTTATTCATTTATTTTTGCAAAACATTTTAGCATTTATCCCTGAAATACGGGTTTGGTCCTTTTTTTCAGAATAAGCTTAAAGGCTAAAATGAGGGACTGTCCTGGGAAAAGGGGACGTCTGATCAGCTACTTATTGATGCTGGCACATTTCTTGGAACACATCCAAAATATATTCAGCAGACATTGAGCCTCACTTACTGATTTAGGTTAAGTACTGATAAAATACAGCAAATTAATTTAAGATAGCAAGGCGACGTTTTCACTACTGTCACGTGATTAAAAAGAATGCCCTTAGATCAGAAAGGGAACGTGGGCCCCTCCTGTATGGAACATGTGTAAAAAGGTTCAGTGAGCTGAAACGGGCATCGACCCCCTGCTGTGCTGTAATGCAGCAGATCAGTCACCTTATGAATGAGACGTTTTATTAAAGCTTCTCAGCATTGAGCTGCTGCAGCGCCTATTAACAGGTGACGTCAGTGGGCCCTATTTTTATAAATCAAGTCACAGGTGCTGCTGCAGATTCACCATTTCTGGCTTGATGGAGAGATTTTGGGTGTTTAATGGCTGCAGCAGAGTGTGTTTAAAGGGCTTAGATACGGAGGAATGATTAATAAATGTCTCATTACCTCTGACAAACAGCTTAAAGGACCATATCGGCCATTTTGCATGTTTGAGCCTAACATATTTAATTTTCATACATGTTACGTTACTGACAATCATTTCCCAAAGGATAACACCGTATTTCAGCTTTCCTGATATTTTGCAAAATCTCTTAATCTTTCAAAATCAAATATTCTAGTGATACACCCACCTTAAACATCCATGTTTCTCCTGCTAATAGTTACACAGCCTTATGAAGTCACGGTCCTTTAAATTTTTCCATAAACGCAGGTCTTCTTTTGGGACTATATTCCCCAGTGGAGGCATACATTCACTCCACACTTTTTATTGAGCTTAAACTCTAAAATTACATAACTTCTAAAAAAACCTGAATACACGTCTTGTTGGTGATGATGGATTACCTATCCCAAGAACGTTTCAAGTATCAACAAGTTGATTTTAATACCAGAATGAACTGAAACCAATGGAGGTCTGGAAGGTAGGAAAAACATTTTTAATTCACCATTCCAGCAGTATGCTTTGGGAAATGATTGTCAGTAATGTTACATGTATGAAAATGGAATATATTAGGCTCAAACATGCAAAATGGGTGGTATGGTCCTTTAACTTTGCAGGACTTTTTCTGTCTCTTAGTTAGCATAACATCTCACATACCTGCTAACAAATGAAAATTACATTTAGTGTAACAAACAATGACTTTTAATTTAGAACCAGGCATTTTTAAAAAGATCTGTTAACACTTTAATTTTTGTCATGAACCATTGCACTTATGTGAATGAAATAATCTGCATCACATTTTTATTGAATTATCATTTTCATCCAGATCCAAATGTGCATTAGAACTTTCTAAACATTTTTTTTTTTTTTTTTTTTTNTTTTTTTTTTTTTTTTTTTGGGGAGGTTTGTGGAAGTTTTTTCTCTCTGAATGATTTCTCATGTTTTCTTTGAATCTCTTTGCATCTTTTATCTGCAAACTGATGGGTCATTTCACGTGAGTCTGAGCATTCTAAATATTGATATATTGCACCCAAAATATGGATGTTCTTCATCCCAAATATAAAGCTAGATTGTGTCTTTTTTGACTTGAATGTACTTTCTGAAATTCAGAAATATTTAACTTTTTGTCATGTTTTCTATGAATTTTTTTTTTTAATATAATGTCTACATGTGCTGACAGAGGTTATGCTGTATGAGTTTATTTTTTCCACCTCTCTGCTTGCTTTGTTAGCAGGATTACTCACAAATGTTAAGATATGTGCGTGTGTGTGTGTGTGAGTGTGTGTGTGTGTGTCTAAGCCAAAGCTAGTAACGAAATTGTCTGTAATCACACTTCAGCTGTACCTGAAGCTCCTCTTATGAATATTCATTTTTGCCCACAGAAAAACACTCACTCGCGTGCGTGCACACACACACACACACACACACACACACACACCCTTTATGCCTGGCAGTGAAGTCTTTCTGTCACTTATATTTTTAATACATATATTCATAATTCAGTGCATTGAGCAGCCTGCGGTCCTGATATCTCAGAACCAAACAGCCACAGCAGGATTTTCATTCAGCTAGAAGACCTGGAGTATCGCTTCAACCTGCTCATTCATATTTCAGCATGCATGATGGAAATCATATCCAGCCCAGAGATATGAACACACAACAGAAACTGTCTTTACACAACTTCATATTTACAACTCAAGCCATGTGATCTCTACCTGATCCTATAGATGTGTGTGTGTGTGTGTGTGTGTGTGTGTGTGTGTGGGTTTTGGAACTTACAAACACATCTACAATAAGCAGGACTAAGAGAACTGAGCATTTTTAGTTTTTAATATGATAAGGTGAGCTGATGAATCTCATGGTTAATCTAATGATTAATCTCACAATGAATCTAATGATTAATTTTATTATGAATCTAATGATTAATCTCATGATTAATCTGATGATTAATTTAATGATTAATCTCACGATGAATCTAATGATTAATTTTATGATGAATCTAATGATTAATCTCATGATGAATCTGATGATTAATTTAATGATTAATCTCACGATGAATCTAATGATTAATTTTATGATGAATCTAATGATTAATCTCATGATGAATCTGATGATTAATTTAATGATTAATCTCACGATGAATCTAATGATTAATTTTGTGATGACTCTAATGATTAATCTCACGATGAATCTAATTATTAATTTAATGATTAATCTCACGATGAATCTAATGATTAATTTTATGATGAATCTAATGATTAATCTCATGATGAATCTGATGATTAATTTAATGATTAATCTCACGATGAATCTAATGATTAATTTTGTGATGACTCTAATGATTAATCTCACGATGAATCTAATTATTAATTTAATGATTAATCTCACGATGAATCTAATGATTAATTTTATGATGAATCTAATGATTAATCATGATGAATCTAATGATTAATCTCATGATGAATCTGATGATTAATCTCATGATGAATCTGATGATTAATTTAATGATTAATCTCATGATGAATCTGATGATTAATTTAATGATTAATCTCATGATGAATCTAATGATTAATATGTGCTGTGTAAAGGCTGCAGACTGTCAAAAGCTTGTAGTGTTTTAGTCT
Source organism: Lucifuga dentata (assembly GCA_014773175.1). NCBI lineage: Eukaryota > Metazoa > Chordata > Actinopteri > Ophidiiformes > Bythitidae > Lucifuga > Lucifuga dentata. The sequence goes on from VXCM01005262.1 coordinate 55,410, forward strand.
TATGCTAAATAATGTAATTAACTAAAATTCATTTCATACCAAAGACTTTTTGTTATGTAGCATTTAGATGAATTAATTCAGGTGGAAACTGCACAGATATTATATAAATTTAAGAAAGAGTTCTCATGTGGGTGCATCAAATCTCTGGTGTCAGGGGGATCTCTTACTATACAGTATTTCAAGCACACACACACACACACACACATACACACACAGAGAACAGAATGGATATATATATATATATATAGGGTTTATTAAGATATAATTAGGTTTTGTAAACCAAGTTAAAGAAGACAATCTTTTGCTTAGTCTTGCTTCTGCCATTACTTCATACCAGTTGCACCTGTAAAAAAAAAAAAAAAAAANTATATATATATATATATATATATATATATATGTTGTATGTGAGAGATTCAGATGATGCCTGAGGAAAAAGTGCAATTCCACTAGAATCTGTATGAGAAAAAATGCTCCATTTAAATAAACTGAATGATCAATAAGTAAACGTATCAATCAGATGTATTGATCACTAACACTTGTGATCAATAAACACATTTCATACCTCAGAGTTTTACCTACACACTGGAGCACGTCTTTATGTTTGTGTGATGTGTGTGTCATTTGCTGCTTGACAAGTTATCTGTCTGCCTGTCTGCCTGTCTGTCTCTTTGTCTGTTTCTGTCTGTCTGCCTGTCTCTGTCTGTCTGTCTGCCTGTCTGTCTGTCTGTCTGCCTGTCTGTCTGTCTCTTTGTCTGTTTCTGTCTGTCTGTCTGCCTGTCTGTCTCTTTGTCTGTCTCTGTCTGTCTGTCTCTGCCTGCCTGCCTGTCTGTCTGTCTGTCTGTCTGCCTGTCTGTCTCTTTGTCTGTCTCTGTCTGTCTGTCTCTGCCTGCCTGCCTGTCTGTCTGTCTGCCTGCCTGTCTGTCTGTCTGCCTGTCTGTCTGTCTGTCTGTCTGTATTTTAGTGTGATCATTGTTGCTGTTAATGGATATTAATCTCATTCCATGTTCATATGTTGTTTTGGTCATGTTAAGTGTTTGTTCACGTCATTACTCCGTGTGACAGTTTCTCTCATGTTGCATTTTGATGCCTCACAACTCCAAACTTTGTTTTGGGGATTAAAGCGGATTAAAGGCAGGTTTCAGCGTTAGCGGGATGGACGGGACTCTCAGGAAAGCGCTTCATTCCGGTCATCTTTATGATATGATGGTTTTACCTGCAGGACTTTTGACTCATGCAGCAGAAGTGCAGCTGTAAATGCAACTTGCGTGCACAGCGGAGTGAATAATTAGTGAGACCTGGTCAGTTTACTGTGTTTCTGTAGCAGCATGAACGGCTTTCATCTGCAGAGTCCTGTTAGTCAGCCAGCAGACACACAGCAGCAAATACTAACTTCCTGTCTCATTTACAAGGCACAGCATGTGTACCTGAGTACAGTACTACTTCACTGACTACAGTACCACTTCACTGACTACAGTAATACTTCACTGAGTACAGTAGTACTTCACTGAATACAGTACTACTTCACTGAGTACAGTAGTACTTCGCTGAATACAGTAGTACTTCACTGAGTACAGTACTACTTCATTGAGTACAGTAGTACTTCACTGAGTACAGTACTACTTCACTGAGTACAGTAGTACTTCGCTGAATACAGTACTACTTCACTGAGTACAGTAGTACTTCACTGAGTACAGTAGTACTTTACTGCACAGCAAATTCAGCAGTCAAAATAACTCTGTAAGAGTTAATCTCAACACTTTCAAAGTGTCTCATGGGGTCCACTCCCAAAAGTGTTATTTCAACACTTTTCAAAGTGTTAGCATTTTAACACTATAATGGAGTAAATATTAACTCTGTGCAGAGTTGAAATTTAACACTGCTCGACACTACAAAGTGTTAAATATTCTCAACACCAGTGTCAGGAGTTAAAACTGAACTCTTTTAAAGTGTGACATATTTTCAACACTAGTGTAAGGTGTTAAAAATTAACTCTTTTATTGTGTAATTTTTTAACTACTTAAGAGTTACCCTCTAATTAGCATATTGTGTGTAAATATAGTACAATACAATTTAATGTATGTTAAAAAATGACAGACCTATCCTGTTTGCTTCAATCCACATTTTTATTTCAGAAAATCTTAATTAATTACTGACTATAATGCTGTCCAACACTAGTCTCTCCTCTTCATCATCAGCATGATGAAGAGGAGAAGAACACTTCTCCCTGAACAAAGTGGAATTACTTTGCTCAATAAGAAGCATTTCTCAGTTAAAGCTTATTAAAGCTTCAACAACAAAACAGCAATATAACAGTTAATAGTAAGCAGAATGCAGCAGGGATATCATAACAAGAACACACACTCTCTCTGATGGTGACACACCAAAAAGTAGAATGCATTCAAATGTAACTCAAACTGTTACAGCTGCAACAAATAAACTTATACAAAGCTGTAACATTCACAAAAAGGATGATAACAGATATTTACAACAGAACTAGAACTCAGAGCATGTAACACTGCTGCAAGCATGCTGGGAGAATCAGAGCAGCTCAATCCACCGTCGCTACAGTGTGTTTACTGCAGACTTTGCATGTCGCCTTTAACAGCAACTTTTAACTTCTCATGTTGGGCCTTTTAGAGCCTTTGTGTGAAAAACAATAACCTCATTCTAACTCCGTCCAGGAGTATCACCTGCTAGCATGAACTCTTTGATAGCATGGCTGCTATTCATAAAGAGAGTGTGGAAAACTTGGATATGATCAAAAACAGTCAAATTTAAGGAAATTAACATTTAAATGTTTACCTAAAAATGAATTTTGAAGTTAACCATTGTTGTTGTGACTGCATGTTATGCTCAAACTAATGAAGCAGAAAAAACTCCCAACACCCTCAGAGTTGAAAGCCAGTGTCAAAAACTTCCAGATCATCAAATCAACACCGTCAGTGTTGATTTGACAAAAATGGCTTCAACACCCAATTTTGACACCAACTATTTAGTTGACCGGGTGTCAAAAGAGGCAAATTACACCAAATCCATAGTTAGATTAACTCCAGACGTAGTTGGATTGACACTCTTTTCATCAACAGCAGAATTTTAACTTTGCTGAATTTGCTGTGTGAGTGTACAGTACTTCAGCAAGACTCTTCAGCAACATCAAAGCATTTTGGAAAACCAAAGTGTGTGAGACAGTGTGGGAAGACAACTGTGAGTGGTGTGTGTGTGTGTGTGTGTGTGCGTGTGCATGCATNTGTGTGTGTGTGTGTGTGTGTGTGTGTGTGTGTGTGTGTGCGTGTGCATGCATATGTGCATCTGATGATATGAGGCTGGAGACAGCATGTCTTGTCTGACTGGCCTGACTGTCCAGGGACATGTTTGTGTGTGAATGTGTGTGTGTGTGTGTGTGTGNTGTGTGTGTGTGTGTGTGTGTGTGTGTGTGTGTGTGTGTGTGTGTGTGTGTGTGTTACTGTTATCTGTGACAGATAGTTACGAGCAGACAGACTGACGCTTTCCCAAGTGTTAGCCTTGGGGCGGGCTGGGGAGAGGCATGGGGGAGTGTGTGTGTGTGTGTGTGTGTGCGTGTGTGTGTGTGTGTGTGGGGCAGCGATGTGCCTTTTAAACGCTCCATTTCTTCCCCTCTCCTCCAGTTTTTCTCTCCTTCCTCTCTGCTCAGTAACTGTGAAAGTATTCATCTTCATCTTCATCATCTTCACACTGGTACATATTCTGTATCATTTACATATCAGCAACTATTTTCCAAAGATTCCCAAACTGGTTTTTAATGTTTTTTTGTTTTTTTTTTTGTTTTGTTTTTTTTTAAGGTGGAATGTTCATCTTTTTCTGCTCGGTGCTTTGTGCCACTGTTGCTGTCATACACACTAATGTTCTGTGAAACATGCATGTGGAAGCAGCTACAAGCAGACATGAACTAAAACTGATGAAGTCATTCAGCAGCATTTATATATTTTATTTATATATTTTATATTTTATATATTTATATATTTTTTTTTGTTTTTTTTTGTGATTTCTGTGGCCAAAAATGCTTTTTTTTTTTTTTTNGACGGCTTTTCTGGAATTTCTGCAACACATTTTGCAATTTTTTTTTTTTCACGTTAATTTCATATAAAGCAATAAAAAGCCATATGCCCTCAGTTTTAGGACTATTTTAAACAGAATACATAAAACAAAACAATTCAAACCTTTTAAAGTGCTCAATTTAGTTTATTTGCCTGAACAAAGAGCTCTTTTTCTTGTTCTTACTTTAGCTTAATCAAATGGGATTTTACGTGGCGCTAGTTAGCATTGCAGCTAATACTTAGCTTTTGGATCGCTAATGTTTTTAGCATAAGTTAATGGAGTTGAACATAGTGAAAATTAGCATCACGGCTAGTGGATATTTTTTGACTGGTGAAATAAAAGTGTTTTGGGTTCATGATGAGAATGTGGCGGACATAACGGGAAACGCTGGTAAACGCTGGGGCGACGAATCCCAGAGACGGACGGAGAACACACACACACACACACACACACAGACAGGGCCGACACAGATCAGCGGAGCATCAGTGAATCAATATTATGATTTACATCCGTTTTGACCAGCTGCCTCTCTCTCTCTCTCTCTCTCTCTCTCTCTCTCCGTGTGTGTGTGTGTGTGTGTGTGTGTGTGTTTTTCAATAAGTGACTCTGTTGAAGCAGGTGAATGCATGACCCACAGAGGCAACCAAAACCCATTTCAAACTAGTGAGTATGTTCCTGTAGTTGTATGTTGTATGAACATATGAACATGCTGACACACATTCTACTCTCATGTTTTAAATCATGTAGGAGCCACGTCTCCTCACAGTCTAACTTGTACCTCTACATGTAGTATTTGCATATGTCATATTTTGCATTTTCTTTTCATGTTTTAAAGATTTGTTATGAGCATAATAATTTACTTTATTAACATTTTGATATGTAGATAAAGGCGTATTAAAGGATCATACCAGCGATTGTGCATGTTTGATCCCAATATATACAACCATTTAAATAAAGTGATCAGCTGAGTGAGTTTATCTATCAAACATATTGATCACTAACACGTGACACAAATACAGTTTAAAACATCAGATTTCATACTGATGAAATTTACCATCAGAGTGAAACATTTTACTGTCAGTGCGTTTTATGAATCTCTTCCTGACATGTAAATCAGGAAGTACTGTAGTAACACCTCTTTGAAGCTAACGCTAAAAGATGCTGCTAACAGACGTGTATGAATGAGGGAACATGGATGTGTGACGATATTTGCCCTTACTGACATGTTATGTCTGTGTTTTTATGAATCCTGCCTGTGTGTGTGTGTGTGTGTGTGTGTGTGTGTGTGTGTGTGTGTGTGTGTGCACTTGACTGAACTCATGCAGTCATCTATGTCATGTAGCTGTTTGCGTGTGAGAGTGCAGCAGCAGGTCGCTGCATGGAGCGACTCGCTGCCTCCCTCACAGCTGCCAGGCTAGCAGTAATGCAGCAACCATTCATCCAAGCTGCATGAGAGAGAGAGAGAGAGAGCAAGAGATTAATGCCCTTTCCCATTTCACAAAACAGGGAATGTACATGATGTAAATGAAGTCACCTTGAAAATCACATGAAAGACACACACACACACACACACACACACACACACACACACACACACACACACACAAAACACTTTTGTGACAGTTATTGATAAGCTATTTCACAACTTAAACAGACCTTAAATTTGTGACTGTAGTATCTCTATAATTATGGATTGTTCCATCCACTCATCCATCCATCCATCCATCCACCCACCCACCCATCTATCCAACTATCCATGCATCCATCCATCATCCATCCATCCATCCATCCAACCATCCAACCATCCATCCACCCATCAATCCATCCATGCATCCATCCATGCATCCATCCACCCACCCACCCATCCATCCAACTATCCATCCATCCAACCATCCATCCATCCATCCATCCATCCATCCATCCATCCACCCACCCATCCATCCAACCATCCATGCATCCATCCATCCATGCATCCATCCATCTATCCATCCATCCATCCATCCATGCATCCATCCACCCATCCATCCACCCATCCATCCATCCACCCATCTATCCATCCATGCNCCATCCATGCATCCATCCACCCATCCATCCACCCATCCATCCATCCACCCATCTATCCATCCATGCATCCATCCATGCATCCATCCATCCACCCACCCATCCATCAACTATCCATCCATCCATCCATCCAACTATCCATCCATCCATCCACCCATCCATCCATCCATCCATCCATCCATCCGTGCATCCATCCACCCATCCATCCATCCAACCATCCATCCATCCATCCATCCATCCATCCATCCCAAAGAAACATATAATAATCCTGTGGTGCAACANCCATCCATCCATCCATCCATCCATCCATCCATCCCAAAGAAACATATAATAATCCTGTGGTGCAACATGTTCCACACTGAGCGTGGGTAGCAGCAGACAGTCTGATATCAAGATTACAACATACAGATAATTACCTAAATTGCTATAAGATGCTCAATGCAGAAACATGCACAATTCCACATAACGTTGCATCATAATCACATGTATGATGACAATATTACTGACATGTTGACTGAAATCTAACTTCACAACAATGAGGAAGAAACAAACCAGGCATGTAATGATTTTGACTTTTCTTGTTAACCTTTATTGAGGGCAGCATTAAGGGGCGGGGTCTGTGTGAGGGACCCAGAGCAAACCCTCCTGCTCTGACTTCTTTGAAGTCACATTGTAAGCCTTTTCTCCCTAGGCTGGGGAAGAGGCCTGGACCACAAGCTCTTTTCTTCTTCTTCTTCTTCTTCTTCTTCTTCTTCTTCTTCTTCTTCTTNGGCCTGGACCACAAGCTCTTTTCTTCTTCTTCTTCTTCTTCTTCTTCTTCTTCTTCTTCTTCTTCTTCTTCTTCTTCTTGTCCTGTAAGAGCTTCACCAGATCCTCCAGCTTGGACCTCAAGCAGCTCTCCTGCTCTTTCAACTCCTGCCCGTTCTCCAGGAACGACTTCCTGTAAGCCTCAAAAGTCTGGATTTGTTTGGACTGAGTCTGCACCCTGAGCTCTGCTATGGTCTCTTGTGCAGAAGTCAGATTGGATAAGAGCTGCGTTTCGTTGGACTGACTCCTCCACCTGAGCAGCAAGTTGCTGCAGAGCCGCCTGCAGCGCTGCAGTCTGTTCAGACTGGCTCTGTTTGGACTGAGTCCTCTTCAGCTGAGCTTGAAGTTCTGCAATCGTCTTCTCTGCAGAACTCAGAAGACTGGGTTTCCTGGGACTGAGACTCTTCTAGCTGTGCGCTGAGCTCTGCAGGCTGGCTCTGTGTGAACCTGCTCCAGCTGGGCTTTGAGATCATCAGTCTCCAGTCAGCATCTCCAGCTGAGTTTCCACATCAGCTCCGTCTGCTGCTTGTCACTTAGCCTCTGTTTAGTTTCCTCCTGCTCACAGCTGACTTTGTCCTCCAAAGTGTTGAAGTAGGAACTGACCCTGGTAACCAAGGCCATGGTGCTTCTTCTTCCCCTTTGATTAAAATGTGGCGGTGTCTCTGTGCAGAGCCTCCTCCAGCTTTCAGCTCAGCTGTGGTTTTCTGTGCTGCATTTGAAGACTTGGTCTTCCTGTTCAACTGCTCCTCAACATTGATGTTGTTGTTATTTGTAGTTATCAAATTGTAAAATCAAATCAATCAAATTGTACTTTACTGAGCAGCTTTATTGCAGGATACTTTTAACTCTAACTTTTAAGTGACCATACCTCCCCCCCCCCCCCNCCCCCCCCCCCCCGAGTCTACCAAAACCAGTAGCTACATAATGCATTGCATCTTTGAAACATGTGGCGGTAAGCTGCAACGTTAGCTACTTAACTAGCTGCTGCTGCTCATACTAACTCAAGTTTTCCTGTTCTATTCTGAGTAAATTCATGAAGCTAACCTAGCTAACTGTCTTAACTAGCTGCTGCTGCTAATGCTAACTCAAGTTTTCCTGTTCTGTTGTGAGTAAATTCATGAAGCTAACCTAGCTAACAGTCTTAACTAGCTGCTGCTGCTCATGCTAACTCAAGTTTTCCTGTTCTGAGTAAATTCATGAAGCTAACCTAGCTAACTGTCTTGGGGCCAGAATTGTTTTGTTATGTGGTAAATATCTGATTTATTACTGTCTACTGTTTCTTTATATGATATGATTTGGATTGTATTAGAAGCTACATGTGGCTACTTTGCATTTTTTCCTCAGACAAGCATTTTATAGCTTGTTGATTATTCGAAAGAATAAGCTTGATCAAAGTTACTCACTACTCAAGTAATCTTTTTATAGATACTTTCTTACTCTCACTAAATCATTATTTTGGGACTACTCTTACTTATACTTGAGTCACTATTATCATAAAGTAACAATACTTTTGAGTAGTTTCTGGCTACGGATATGAATGACTGTAGAGATAGTTTGTCCTCTTAATACAGTAGTCATTGTTACGACCCTGTGGTCCTATTATGGTTTGTTTGTGTTTGTGTATACATGTATATTTGTGTATATTGGTGCTGTCTACTCTCACTGGCCTATAGGGGGCATATGTGTGTGTATGCGTGTGGTCCTGAGTGTACGGATGGATGTGTGCGTGTATGCTTGGATGTAGGTGGCGGCTCCTGATTGGCTGCCTCGTGGTGAGCGCTGATTGGCCCGTGGAGTGACCGCGGAGCTTAAAAGGACTGGGATGACCGCTACCTAACGTCTTTCCGTCCTCGCCCTGCTCCCGACGAACGCTATTCTGCGTATTTGTGCTTATTGTGAATTGTGTGTTTGAGAGAGTATGTTTGCTGGTGATTGCTAACATTAGGTAGACTGAGATGTCAGTCTTTTCGTTGACTTTGCTTTGATTTTGTAAATGTTGTAAATATTGCAAATAGTCTTTTAAAAAGCATCACAGCAGCATCTGGTTTTACCTACTGTTTTCTCCTGTTTATTGTTTAGGAGTCCAGGTCAGACCTGTGTGTTTTAATTTATTTTTTTTATTTTTTGTTCATTTTCTTTGCTACCAGTAAGAAAATAAACAGCTGCTTGTGTTGCTTTAGAACGTTGTAACANTGTTCATTTTCTTTGCTACCAGTAAGAAAATAAACAGCTGCTTGTGTTGCTTTAGAACGTTGTAACAGTCTTCCTTGGGAGTGGGAGCCACATTTTTATGTTATGGCCGTGGTTCCCCTAGACTAGCTCATAACATAATATAATGAAAAAGGCTTCAGCAGCTTGATCATTAGGTGAGCATCAATCATTATCAATAATTGATAACAGCTCTTAACCTGCTGCTGGATTTAAAGGGAAATATTTCCTTCCCCTCTTCTCCATTACACAGACCACGTTTGAAACAATTTAAACTATAAATTGGGTATCCTTGAAATCCAGCACCAGGAGGAGGATGAGCTTCACTGTATCATCATCATATGCACTAAATACCACATGCATGTGCAGTAAATGAGTCTGCCCACATGAGATTAATGCTTTGTACTTTAACCAGTTAGAAGCATGGAAACAGCCCAAAGCTGCAGAGTGAGAATCCTCACACTGTAATAAGCTAACATGAAACAGGCTCACTGAGACCAGGATTTACATAACAAATCTTAAAAAAAAAACCTGCATTATCGGAATAATATATTCTTGTGATAGATGGTTGATCATTAACTCCTCTAATACACAGAAGTGTGTTTTAGTGTTGACATCTATGAGTGTGTTTGCAGCTTGTGTGCTTTTCCATTTAGCGTGACTCTCCTTCTTCTTCTTCTTTTCCTTTCGGCTTTCCCTTCAGGGGTCACCACAGCGAATCATCTGCCTCCATCTAACCCTATCCTCTGCCTCCTCTTCTCTCACACCAACTAACTTCATGTCCTCTTTCACTACATCCATAAATCTCCTCTTTGGTCTTCCTCTAGGCCTCTTACATCTCTCATACATGTCCTGTACCACTCTAACGTACTTCTCTGCCACTCCAGACTTCCTCATACAACACCACAGTTCCTCTCTCGGCACCCTGTCGTATGCTTTCTCTAGATCTACAAAGGCACAATGCAGCTCCCTCTGACCTTCTCTGTACTTCTCTATCAACATCCTCAAAGCAAATACTGCATCTGTAGTACTCTTCCTTGGCATGAAACCATACTGCTGCTCAGAAATGCTGACTTCTGCCCTTAGTCTAGCTTCCACTACTCTTTCCCATAACTTCATTGTGTGGCTCATCAACTTTATTCCTCTGTAGTTGCCACAGCTCTGCACGTCTCCCTTGTTCTTAAAAATCGGCACCAGCACACTTCTCCTCCATTCCTCAGGCATCCTCTCACTCTCTAAGATCTCGTTGAACAACCTAGTCAAAAACTCTACTGCCACCTCTCCTAGACACTTCCATACCTCTACAGGTATATCATCAGGACCAACTGCCTTTCCACTCTTCATCCTCTTCAGTGACCTCCTCACTTCATCCTTACTAATCTTTGCAACTTCCTGGTTCACAACGGTCACCTCTTCTACTCTTCGTTCCCTCTCATTTTCCTCATTCATCAGCTCTTCAAAGTACTCTTTCCATCTTCCCATCACACTTCTGGCACCTGTCAATACATTTCCATCTCTATCCTTAATCACCCTAACCTGCTGCACGTCCTTCCCAGCTCTATTTCTCTGCCTCGCCAACCTGTATAAATCAGTCTCTCCCTCCTTACTAGCGTGACTCTGTGTTTGTTTAATCGTCTTGTGCCTGAGCCACTTAGCTAAGCTAACATGATGATAAGCCTATCCCTCACTCTTGTGTGTGTGTGTGTGTGTGTGTGTGTGTGTGTGTGTGTGTGTGTGTGTGTTAGTTAATGTTAAAGTTTAATGTCTGCTCCACTGTTGTCAGGGAAATTTACCACTGAGTCCTATGGGAAATATCTGCTCCACTGCTCTGAGACGATGGCACACACACACACACACACACACACACACACACACACACACACACAGATGTATTAGTGGTCGTACAAGTGACAGTTACTACAAGTGAGTCAACCAAGAGTCCTCGTGTCCTCCTCTGCGGTGCAGAAGTAGACGGTATGGTCCTTTAACGAGTTCAGCCTGAAGAGGAATTCTGACGTCTCAGAAACATCCAGACTGACTCAGTTCCACTTCACTTACACTTGATGTCTGACAAAAGAGGTTCGTTTAGGTTAATTTCTTCGGGTTTGTACATTTGCTTCTGGAGGTCAACGTTTATGACATTTAGGCAACGTGGAGTCTAACGTGTCCATTTCCTGTGGTAACTACGCCACCTTCTGGTGGCTGGACTGAACTAAATATGACAACCAAAAAGTCAGACCAGCAAGATGACAGAGTTGTCTGTATGACCAACACGCACATATGAATGCTCGACTCCATTTGTGTGTTAATTAATTAATTAAACCAATTTCATTTAAAATATTCATTCATCGTGTATGTTTGAGCCCAACATACAAAATCCACAAACATGTTACGTTACTGACAACCATTTCCCAAAATATACTACGTCAGCAGTAAATATCAGAGTTGTTCTTCCTACCTTTCAGACTGCCACTGCCTTCAGTTCAGACGTATAAAATCAACTTGTAGAGACTTGAAACACGCTGAGATAAATAATCCATCACAGCAGACATGATGTCTATTTTGTTTTTTTTGCTGAAGTAACTTTATTTAACGGATCTAACGTGGAGCTGCTCAGAAGACGACGTATGTCTCCACCAGGAAATATAGTCCCAGGAGAAGAGGCTTTTAACGAGAATTTAAAATTAACCTGTCATCTACAATCATGCTTAAGTGTTAGCAGGTGAAACATTGAATTTTAAGTTGATTTTTAAAGATCATGGGATTTGAAAATATAACAGGAAAACTAAAGTATGGTTTTATGTTTTCAAAATTGTTGTCTGTAATGTAACATGTATGTGGGTTGTATGTATTGGGTTCAAATATGCTGGATCACCAGTATGATCCTTTAAGTAGAATTAATTGTTGCCATATTAAACATGCGCTTTAAAAAAAAAAAAAAAAAAAANAAAAAAAAAAAAAAAAAAATATATATATATCTATATCTATATCTATAGATATAGATATAGATATAGACATAGATATATACACACACACAGCTTTATTATTTTTAAACATAAAAGTATTAAAACAAGCACATAATACAAACAAAATATATTTGCTCAAGTGTACATGTTTGAAGGACTGGTACTTTATTTTGAAGTACTTCTTTAATTCTTTCTTTCTTTCAGTTACATAAAACTGTGAACATCAGACTTTTACTTGTAATGAGTATTTTTCCATTGATAATTTTACTTGAGTAAAGAATTTAATCATTTTTTCCACCACACACACACACACACACGCACACACACACGCACACACACACGCACACACACACAGAGACANACCACACACACACACACACACGCACACACACACGCACACACACACGCACACACACACAGAGACATGCTGTACACAGCGTGTTGTGTACTTGCCCTGAATAACTGTGTCTGCCACCAGTATGAATAATGGAGGATAATGTTGTGCTGCTCACACCTCAATAAATAATATATACATTCTCTCTCTCTCTCTCTCTATTTTGTGCATTTCTTAGGCTTGCCAAAGAGGAAGATGAGAGAAGCTCCATCTGATGATGAAGAGTGACTGAAAGAAGGATGTAGAAAGGAAGAGACTCAGGAGACGAGGAAAAGAAGGAGAGAAACAAATCTCACAGGAGAGGAGGAAAGGGTACAGGAGGAGGAGGAGGAGGAGGGAAACGGAGGGGGTCTGGCTGGTCTGGATGGTCGCCACGGCTACAGACAGCAGGTTCTTAACNGGAAACGGAGGGGGTCTGGCTGGTCTGGATGGTCGCCACGGCTACAGACAGCAGGTTCTTAACCTCCAAAGATGGCATCCAACTTCAATGACGTCGTCAAGCAGGGCTACGTACGCATGCGAAGCCGCAAGCTCGGGGTGAGTGTGTGTGTGTGTGTGTGTGTGTGTGTGTGTGTGTGCGCGTGTGTGTGTATTTTGGAGGATAATAATTATTGTTGTCTTGAAAGAGTCAGAATAAAGCGGATCACTGCAACAGACAAACGCTTTTATTAAAACATGGCGGAATTATTTTAGGAGATCCTATCGTTTGTAGTGTGAAAAAGGTGTAATTAATGATCAAGGCTCTGTTGTCTGAGAGCGACTGATCATCTCTCCATCCGTTCCGTGCGCCTCTGCTCTGACGGCAGCATGAGTTGCTGGGAGTCACATTTTCAGCAGCAGAATTCAACGTTCTGTGCGACTCATGTTATGTGAATTAATACAAATCAATTTGAGTCAGATCTGTTTTCCAGCTCCCTTCAAATGCCAACTTCCTCCTCCAGGAAACCGATGAAACCCCCTTTAAAGGACCATACCACCCAGTTTGCACGTTTGAGCCTAATATATTCAATTTTCATACATGTTACTGACAATCATTTCCCAAAGGATAAAACCGTATTTCAGCTTTCCTGATATTTTGCTAAATCTCTTAATCTTTCAAAATCAAATATTCAAGTGATACACCCACCTTAAAAATCCATGTTTCTCCTGCTAATAGTTACACAGCCTTATGAAGTCACGGTCCTTTAAATTTTTCCATAAACGCAGGTCTTCTTTTGGGACTATATTCCCATGCTTATTTTTATTTTTTTTTATTTTGTTGATATTACTGTACATCGTGGTATTTTTTTATTTGGATGTTAAATTCATGTAAGCATGTCCTGTAAGACATGACCTGCCTTATTTCTTAATAATAATAATAATAATAATACGTCACATTTGTATAGCGCTTTTCTTCAACACTCTCTGCATTGTAACCACATTTGGTTGAGTGTGTGTGTGTGTGTGTGTGTGTGTGTGTGTATTAACTCTGTATGGCTTTAACTCAGCTGTCCAACTTATCCCAAAGCGTAGGATGCATGGTGTGGCTCCATCCATGCAGTCTGTATAGTTTTTGGTATTAGAGGGGTGATGGTGCAGAAGCTAATTCATCACGCTGCACGTTTAGCTGTTAGCCAGTTAGCCTGTCAGCAAACATCGGCAGCATCTCCTTTTTCTTTTTTAGGAACTCGTTTGTCGTTTGCCTGCTGCTTTCAGCTTGTTTTGTCTCTTCTCGTCACACGTGTCATGAAACTTTAACACGTCATCATGCCTCAACAGCATCAATCTAAGGACATACAATGACTTATATTTATGTTGTAAAAAAAATGATTATCACAGCAATATGATTATATGTTTTATATCCAACACCATCAAGATGAGTCAAACAGGCTCACGTTTTTGGTGTTTATTAACCATTTCTACAAAGAAGGCACTGACTTCATGAGGAATGAATGTGTGTGTGTGTGTGTGTGTTCTATACTAGACTGATTAATATCAGTCTAGACTTTGCATATCCAAAGGTTCTTCTTCTCAGGCTTTGTTGTTCCTGTTGAGATGAATGAAGCGTGGCTGTGAGAGAGCGGACCTCAGCCTGAGGAGGACCTCAGGATCCAGGCCTGAAGGATCCAGACTCTTTACTCTGTCTGGCTTTAGGGTTAGACTTCCTCTGTTAACCAGCTAAACCTCCAGGGCGCCAGACCTTTCAGCAGGCTTCAGAAGCATTTTTAACAGTTCAGTTTGAGACCAGTTCAAAACGCAAGCCGACACATCCTCTTTTTAAAGAATCTGGGCGATTCTTCGGTGAAAATGAATAAAAATAAATAAATAAAAAGGATAAGCCCAGTTAAGAAAGCAAAGAATGACTGATTGTTCTTACTAAGGAGCAGAAATGAGCTGGGAGTTCTGTTTGAGTCTGAAGCTCCGTGTGGTGCTGAGGAAGCTCCTCATCAGATGTGAGTGAAGCTGGCTCATTCTTGATATAAGGAAAAAATAGTGCCATTTGTTAGTGCTACATTTATGCTAAAAAAAAAAAATGATTTGTGCTGCCTCTGCTTTTAGGATATTAACAGTTATATTAAAGGTCATCCAGAGGTGCTAATATCTTAAAAACGGAGGCAGCACAAACCAAATTTTAATGGCACAAATCAGCGCAAACATAGCACTAAAGAATAAAGAATGGCAGTATTTTTTCATTATTTCAAGAATGTGGCTGAGCCGACTTCACGCGCCCCTTCGTTAGAGCATCAACATGCGTGAGAGCAGAAACACGCGTGTGTGGTGTGCAACGTGTCGTCAGACAAGCTCATGGGAAACGTTCTCTGCGATGAGGAAGGCGAGATGGGAGATTTGGAGTTTAATGAGGCTTTCAGCTTGTTTGGGGACGGAATTTATGTTTTAATTAGGGCGGGGGAAATTAACCCGTTCATTTTTGTGACTAATATGGACTGTTTAACACGTTAAAAAAAAAAAAGAATGCGATTAATGCATCCGTTTTCACTTCCTGAGGTGATACAAATGTTTTTTTCCCCCCACACTTCCTGTGGCAAACGTTACATGTTCACACTAATGATGAGAAGGAAAAAGCTCGGCCTTTTCGATGTAAAGTTCCGCTTTAAAAGTTAGCGATGGCTCTTGTTAAAACCAGACAAACTCAGTGTGACGTTTTACCTTTATTCATCAAAAACATAGAAACAACTAAGAGAACTTCACAGCCTTTTAGCCTTTAGCTTTACTACTTTTGCATTCAAGCTAACCTTAACTAACGCTAATGTTAACTAACGCAACACAAACAGGCTTCAGTCTTTTCAGAATAAGATGAACTTTCCCTCGGACAAAGTCATATTTTCAGGATAAGATGATTTTCTTTCGACAAGAAACACGTCAGCCTTGACCGGTTTCCACCTTGACGCCACGAATAACATGCAGACACCTTCTAACATGTCAACCAAGCTAGTTTCTGAACTCAATAAAAGTGTGCGCTAACCCAAAAGAAATTACATCATGAAAATAAGTAAAAAGAAGCCACTACGCAATAAAGTTACTCCTTTAAGATAAATCACATCAGTTCAGTTGTTGTTCTTTTGTTTCTGTGACAATAAAACAGATAAAACAGGGACACCCAGATCCTCTGCCTGCTCTCAGCTGGTTAAACATCTGATTTGTGGCCTTCTCCTTTCCGTGTTTAGTTCTTTTTTTTTATTTCAGTATAGTAGAAAACACACTTTAGTTCCTCTAATGACGTTTGCTTCCTTTTCTGGTGTTAGACTGCAGCACAAGTGAGAAATCAGGATCATTAGCTGTGGGACTGCTGCGCTCCAAAGATTTCTACTCTCAGCATAAACTTACTGTAAATACAAAGATAACAGCTGTACCAGCTATAGTACTATTCAAAATGAACTATTACAGAGAGCTGGTGGCGACAGATGGTTGGTGTCTTAATATTACCGCTAAGATCGTCTGTGAAGTCATTTATGCTGTTGTTGCTGCTGGAACAGGAAATGCAGCAGGAGATGTCGGAAAACTCACAGCGACCCTAAAAGCAACGTTCTGAAACGAAGCTCGGCGAAGAAACCGAAGGGCAAAAAGTCGCGTAGCTTGATTTTCTCACGATCCTCCTGACTTTTTGAGTTTGAAGCAGGAGGTGTCAGAAAAGTCACTGCTACTGCTGTAGTAGTATTGGTATTGCAGCTTCACAAAGCCTCTTTTCTCATGCAGAGACAAGATGAAAAAAAAACTTACAGGTGATTTACTGGCCTTCACAGCTCACTTCCCCTTCTGCTGAGACAAACCCACATTCACCCCTTTCTTTGCCCCGCTTCATTTTCAATGGAAATGAAGCGGAGCCATGCANAACCCACATTCACCCCTTTCTTTGCCCCGCTTCATTTTCAATGGAAATGAAGCGGAGCCATGCAGAGAGCATGGATACGGCTGGTTGGTACGGCTCAGGTAGGATTCAGCAAGCGGCCATTAGCCCTGTAGGCGTTCTTTGCCCTGATCGCTGCTGATCCTGTCATTCTCTCTGCTCCCTGCAGCTAAAACGGCATTCACATCGTGGAGAAATTCTGCCCTCACCATCAAACATCATCATCATCACAACAGAAGTTTCAGATTATTTTTTACTCACGTTCACGCTTACATCTCCGCTAAAAAGTGTGGAATCACTAGTGATTTTCACATAGAATCAATGTCAAACTAGTTTAGCTTCATATGTATAAAATGATTCTATATGTCTGTCAGTATTTTGCTCCTACAGGTTTAAAATAATTAGCAAGAAGCTGTAAAACATTCAGACATTTTATTTAAATAGTCCAGAATCCTGACATGAGTTGTAGATGATTCCAGATTCATGTAGAGAAGCTGTATGTGGTCCCAGAGATTATTAGGAAATTCTAGATTATTCCCTGATGCTCTAGAAACTGATGCTGAATATTTACAGAGCAGAGATTAAATTGTTGCATACAATTAAAAAAAACATTATTATTGAATAAAATAGCAAGAACGACTTAAACGATGCGTGATTCTAAGCTTCTGAGCGATGATGTAGATGTAAGAATAGTTTGGAGCAAATTAGCATTACAGTATCATCAATATCATGAAATTCTAGCTAGAATACTCATGCAGTGTGGAGTTATGGTCACAAAATGACTTCAAGTACGGGATGAAAATCATTAACTTATGTATGAATTAATATATATTACTCTGTACATGAATTCCAAAGATTCCGGTTAGTATTACCAGCCGGCCTGAGGGAACGTACGCTCTCAGAGCAATATTATATTCATCTTTCCCACATGACTTGAATGCAGCGTAAGCACGTCTGAGCTGCAGTCCCACTTCCTCCCACACGTCCCACACCACTCTGCAGGTTCATCTGTCCGCCTGTCTTTGTCTCCACAGGCTGGACATTCACACAAAAAGCTCCATGAAGACTTTCAAAGTGTTCACGTTTCACCTTTTACATCCAAGTCTGCTCATCTTTTTCACAGATACATGGTTTAGTTCTGTTAAAGGACCATACCAGCCATTTTGCATGTTTGAGCCTAATATAATTTTCATACATGTTACATTACTGACAATCATTTCCCAAAGGATAAAACCGTATTTCAGCTTTCCTGATATTTTACAAAATCTCTTAATCTTTCAAAATCAAATATTCAAGCGATACACCCACCTTAAAAATCCATGTTTCTCCTGCTACATGTATGAAAATTTAATATATTAGACTCAAATGTGCAAAATGGCCGGTATGGTATTTTTTTTATTTGACTCAGGCCTGTTTGTCGGCTTCTTTGAAATATTTAGCCGAGCTCTTTGCATCTGTAATTCTGTTGCCTTCCTGTTTGAACTCAGCTTTTGGACTTTGACCTGGACTCTTATTTTTATGAACTGTGAGTTTACGTGCTTTTGGCTTTCTGTGTGCGTGTCTGTGTGCATGTGTGTTTTGCCTCACACACGCACACAAGCCTCAAGTTAATGAAATTCAAGATTCTTTATTATCACTACCATAGCGCACACGCAGCATACATGGAAGCAAAATATCGTTCTCCACAGCAACATGCACAACAGAACCGTTAAAAGAACTCGTTACAAGAAAATTAACTAAAAGAGACAGAGTAGTGGCAGATAATAAATACGATAAATATGATAAATATGCGATTATGCAATAAAAAGTGGCTGGTGCAGTCAGTTCAGGTGTGAGGGTCAGCTGTTTCAGACACACCAGGCTTGTAGATNNTGTGTGTGTGTGTGTGTGTGTGTGTGCGTGCATGCATGTGTGCTGATGCCATGTGGTGTGTGTGTGTGTCTGTGTGTGTGTGTATGTGTGTCTGTGTGCATGCGTGCATGCGTGTGTGTGTATGTGTGCATGTCTGTATGTGTGTGTGTGTGTGTGTGTATGTGTGCGTGTCTGTGCATGTGTATGTGTGCGTGTCTGTGTGCGTGTGTGTGTGTGCGTGCATGTGTGTGTGTGTGTATGTGTGCGTGTCTGTGCGTGTGTGTGTGTGTGTGCGTGCATGTGTGCGTGCGCGTGTGTGATGCCATCCAAACATTCCACTTTGGCTCCTCTGATTGAGAAATGAGGGAAAACATGAATTTGGATGTATTTTTAAGGGATGTGAAATGTTTCCAGCAGCCTGGGGAAGTTGTCGTATGTGATCCTTGAACAAAATAATTTGGCTGACTGACAATAAAACATTTTTCATAAATCTGCTGTAGCGAGGCTCATATAAATCCCATGAGGACTCAGACATGCAGCCTGATGTTGTGCCTCATTCTGAACGTCTCTTCTGGCTATTTAATATTTAAATATAGAATCACAGAACTTCATCACTTAAACAACACTTCCAAAATGCTATTTCACAGTATTGGTCTTGCTAGCCATTTTGCATCTCGTGAAAACCAACAGGTGCCATAGCACAAAGACAACTGATAACTGAAGATGTCAGCTCATTAACCCCGCGTGTCCCAGTCTGTAAATCCTAAAAATCCACACGGCGCTGGGATGATATTACATGAAACAGACTCTGCGGACTTTGAAAACGCTGGAACATTCTGAAAAACTCCGACAGACAGACTGTGAATATTGACTTTTTCTAGGCTTTATCATCACTTTTAAACAAAAATAGCTTCGTCATCGTCACAAACACTAAAGTTGTTTTTTTTTTTTTTAATAAAAAAAGGTGACAACAAAATAAAAATGTAAAAATGGTATAACAAAGCATATACTCTAAATGCAACACAATAAATGAAAGAAACCGTTTTACCTCATTTAACATAATAATATTATACATTAACCATTCCCACGCCTGCATTCTATGTACCAATACAATATCTAAAACATTAAAGGACCATACCTCCCATTTTGCATGTTTGAGCCTAATATATTCAATTTTCATACATGTTACGTTACTGACAATCATTTCCCAAAGGATAAAACCGTATTTCAGCTTTCCTGATATTTTGCAAAATCTTT
>VXCM01005263.1:0-44078 GCA_014773175.1 Lucifuga dentata
GGTTATGTCTAATAACAGCAGCATATAGCTCTAGTGTCATGCTGAGGTTATTAGAAGGTGGTTTAAATGCGGGACGATAGCACTGAAGGCCTAGGTGTAAAATACACGGCCTGCCACTGGCTTCAACATGATAAAGTTGTTTGCTGTTTGTTTTTTCTCTCCTTTCCTCCACACCTACTTCACCTTCCTCCACACCTTTCTTGGCCAGTGATGAAGATGCATTTACATCACCCAAATTCTGCGTGTGTTGTTTCAAAGGTTGAGTTGTATGTGACCACGCCTAACCCTCAGCAACAGCCTCCACTGTTTTATCACATTTTCCGAGCGCCCACTGTCGCATCTGCGTTAAACATCAACCAGCCTTAACAAGAGAGTGTTTTACCAGCGTCCGTGTTTCACAGTCAGGGTGTTGTCAGCTCAGGCCAATCAGAACAGAACGCCTTAAAGATACAGTACTTGAAAAAGCCTGTTTTTTCACTCAGTGTGCAGAGCGGTGCTGCATTA
This sequence comes from Lucifuga dentata, assembly GCA_014773175.1. Lineage (NCBI taxonomy): Eukaryota > Metazoa > Chordata > Actinopteri > Ophidiiformes > Bythitidae > Lucifuga > Lucifuga dentata. The sequence goes on from VXCM01005263.1 coordinate 505, forward strand.
AGGGAAAGCTAAAGTGGATCAGTGTGGGTTTTTTTGCACGTTAATGCATTGCAAATGTTCTGGTGCAGCTCCTTAAAGGACCATACCAGCCACTTTGCATGTTTGAGTCTAATATATTCAATTTTCATACGTGTAACGTTACTGACAGTCATTTCCCAAAGGATAAAACCGTATTTCAGCTTTCCTGATATTTTGCAAAATCTCTTAATCTTTCAAAATCAAATGTTGAAGTGATACACCCACCTTAAAAATCGATGCTAATAGTTAAAATTTAAACGACTGTGACTTCATAAGGCTGCTAATGGTTATGCAGCCTTATGAAGTCATGGTCCTTTAAATTTTTCCATAAACGCAGGTCTTCTTTTGGGACTATATTCCCCAGTGGAGAAATACATTCACTCCTTGCTTTTTATTGTGCTTTTTATTGCGCTAAAATTATGTAACTTCAGAAAAAAAAACCTGAATATATGGTTGTTCATGATGATGGATTACCTATCCCAAGCACGGTTTAAGTATCAACAAGTTGATTTTAATAGTTTACACAGAATGAACTGAAACTAATGGCAGTCTGGAAGGTAGGAAAAACATTTTTAATTCACTGTTCCAGTANTGTTCCAGTAGTATGCTTTGGAAAATGATTGTCAGTAATGTTACGTGTATGAAAATTGAATATATTCAGCTCAAACATGCAAAATGGGTGGTATGGTCCTTTAGATGAAAATAGAAACATGGGAATCTGCATATGTCCCCTTTAAGATTTAGAGACTTTTCACAGCATTCTTTTGGAATTTTTGTCCTTTCATTTCTTGTAAAAACCTTTGCAGTTCATTACACACACTTATAGCTCAACATCAGGGGAGGACCATAAAATCACCAATCTTTCCTAAAAGGATGGGTTTTAGGAGTGAGCATGTGCCACCATCCTCATCATTTCCAGAGACACAGCACAGTGAAATCCTCTCCATCTTGGTTTTGGAGCATCTTTTGCAGTTTGTGGTGTTAAGACTTAGATATGCACACATTTCCTCTCTCCTTCTGTCTGTCTACGCTCCACAGCTGAACTTTGTTACTGTGTGATTTCTGCTGCCAGACTCCAGAAGTCATGGCATTTGTATTCTCAGCCTGTCGTGCTGCCCTGCCTAGGCTCCCTCTTCCCGCCATGACACACACTGTCTTCACACCATTTAACATATTGCCTCTTTTCTTCCTCTGGCTTGGCTTTTCTTTCTTTATTGTTTTCTGTGTTTTTCAGAACAGACATCCACAGAAGTGCATCTTTGTGGTCTGTTGGCCTTTTGCAAAAACATAAAAATTGCAATCATTGATTGATTTTAATCGATTTCTGCTTGAGAGGTGCAGAATCTGACATTTATTAGTCTGACTGGTCATTTCTGCTTGAGTGGGTTTAGCAATTGAACTTTTGCAGCAGTATGACTGGGAAATTAAGAAACCAAAGGCCAAACAAGTCTGTGCATGGGTACTAATGGGGACATAGAGAGACTTCCAATTTTCTCAACAAAAATAAATTTTCTTCTTTTTTTCAGTACTGTGGGCACAGAGGAAAATCATTATTGATTCGTAGAAACTTAATTTCAACTTTATTTCAGAAATTTCATTGTACACGCCTGATAAGCAGGATTGCACATAAATGGCACACGTGCACCCTCAAAGGGAAAATGCATGTATGCTGTGTAGCTGCGACAGAGACATTTCTCTGCTAAATCTCTTCGTCTTTGTCTCTCTCCCCTCTCTCTGTCTTTCACTGTGTATCTCTCCCGGCTTCCATTTTAATGTAACTAATTGATTTTGATGTGAAATTTTGCGTTTCCTGAGCGAGTTTACCTGTTCTGAGCACAGTAACCTGAGCAGAAAGGAGAGATACCTGCTGCAGGTAGAGATCCAAGTCCCACGTCTGCCTGCAGCAGCACAAACAGCCCGTCCTCACTGCATGTTCAGAATGATGAACCAGAGAGGCACAGCCAGTTTGGAAGCACAGACTCTGTTCTGAGCATGAGGCATGCAGCAATTAAGGAATTTTCCTTTGTAAAGCTGGAGAATTTTCATAAAATAAATGAAATTTATCTTTATTTTTATTTATTTTAAATTTAAATTTAAATTTATTATTATCTGTCTATTGCTAGATTAAATTGCATATAAAAAAAAATAGTTATGCCAGTCTTGGCATATACCACCACTATATATGCAGACAAAAAATAAATAAATATAAAATAAAATAAAACAAAATAAAATGAATGAAATGAAAATGTGGAGGCTTCTGGCAGCTAATCAATTACAACCCTGTAAAATAAATAAATAAATAAATAGAAAGGAAAGAAACTGCACACCAGCATAGATCTCCTGGTATTTATTTCAGCACTGGACTAATAAAAAAGGTGGGCAGTCCTGCTGATAAGATGAAAAATAATGTAAATAATGTTTGGAAATTGTTCAGCTTCACTCAGCTCAGCTCTTCAGCTTCTCATTAGTTTGGTAGATTTTATTTTTCCAGCCTTGGAAATTGAGCCACGTTTGACATGCTGCTGCTGTTTAAATGCAAATTTAAATATGTCGTGTTCTTTATTTAAACCCTGGGAGCTCTGCAGCCTTGGCTTTTTCTCTTGTTTTAGTTTTGAGTGAATGAATGACATCACAGTCCATCTTATATGGTTTACAAGAGGTTTAAGCCGTACTGTTTGTGAAAGGAAAATCACTGTTCAAGCCCAGCTTAATTAGCAGGTCTACATTTCCCCCTACTGGTCTTTACTGGAAGTGCAGTCTGTATTAAGCTGATGCAGACTTCTCTTTGTAATCAATAAACTCATCATATGATGGGTAGAGCAAAAAAGTGGATGAAATTCGATATTGTCAGAGTGAGAGTTTTTAGACTTTAACAGAAATTTGTTTATATTCTTGCAATGGTAGGACTGAATTGAATACCTCTGTGGATGAATGGATGTTAAAATAAGGTGTCTTCTATGAGATGATGCCGATCCAGCCTAAAAATGTAAATCTAATGATGAGTATCCATCCGGGTTTGCAGTGTATGAGTACATTAGTGTAGTATTACCTCAGAAACATTGATTAAATTAATTCTTACACTTTCATTTTATTTTATCCTATGGTTATCATCCCTCCACCTGCCAGTATACCTGTCAGGTAGCTAACACACATAAAGCCACATTATCACACCAGAACCAAATATTCCTGGATGCTATTCATAATTATGCAGGCAAATATTATCCACACCAAGCTTGACCGCTGCTTCCGTTATGCAGCCGCTGAAAAGCGTCCTTTTGTTAGTCTGTTGTAAGGCTGTTTTCATAAGATCATGATGGTGTTATGATTTTGCATACATATTTTTATTATCAATGACTTTCTTGGTATTTTGCCTTTACTGGATAATTCAACATAGCGAGCAGCAGAGATGCAGAATGACATGCAGCATGTCTCCAGGGATGCTGCAGGTACGAAGTTTGCATCCTCAATTCAACTGAGCCACCAGAATGCCTGGCTTTGGCGACTTCGCATGCATATTCTTGAACCAACTTATTAAACATTCAAATCTTGACCTTTACAGATCTTTGTCCTCATGGCCGTCCAAAAAAAAAAAAGCACATAAATAGCACCTCTCAGACACAAGACAGAACAAAGACACACTGTAAAAAGGTATTTAATAAAGGAAATAAAAACAAAAGACGAGAATAACACAAGGACAATACAAAAAGACAATAAGTAGGAATAATACAGAGTAATAATAATAATAATAATTTTATTTATATAGCACCTTTAAAAACAGAGTTTACAAAGTGCTTTGACAGACAAAGCAATACAATATAACAGCAGAAAGCCAAACAGACAGACAAAACAAGAGCAGGACAAAATTCAGGTAAAGATCAGTTAACTACCGTTAAAACAAGGACACAAATGATAGACAAGGGAAGAGATAAAAACTAAAATACAAAATAAAAAAACAAAACACTAATAAATGAATAAATAAATAAATGAATAAGTAAATAAATTTAAAAATATATAAAAATAAGTAAAATAAGTAAAAGTAAAAATAAGTAAATATAAAATATATAATAATAATAAATAAATATAAAAATATATAAAAATATGAGTAAATTAAAGCAGCAAAGAAAATGAATAAAATTACAGTACAGTTAGCCCTAAATTAAATTTTTTTAAAAAGTCTTAATTAAATCTTTATTTAAGAGAGCTGACAGCTGGAGCTGACCTCAGATCATCTGGATGTTTCTTCCATAAATGTGTTGCTTAATAACTAAAAGCTGCCTCGCCGTGTTTAGTTTTAGCCTGAGGAACAGCGAGCAGAGCGAGATCTGGGCGGCTCATAAAACAGACACGAAGCAGAAACAATTCTGGATTATATATATTAGATATATTTTGGCCCAAAACCATGAAGTGCTTTTTAGACAAGTAGTAATATTTTAAAATCAGTCCTGCGACACACAGTAAGCCAGCAGATCCTCTCTGAACGAGCTGCAGTTATTTTATTGTTTTTTCTTTTTATGGAAACCTGTGAGGACACAATTACAGTAGTCAGGTTTTTTCAAATCCTGCTTTGGCTTTAATTCTTTATTTTTAAGATGGTAGTAGGCTGATTTTGTAATAGTATTGATGTGCCTATTAAAGCTTAGGTCAGAGTTCATCACTCATGGAGGTTTGTAGTTTGTGTTTTTAATGCCAGAGATTCAACGTGAGCACTGACTTTACAGCATTCCTCTTTGGCACAAAAGCAAATTATTTCAGTTTAATCTTTGTTTAGCTGAAGGCACATCCACTCATTGATCTGTTTCATACTCTTATTTAGTGATTGTAAGGAACCGTAGTCATTTAATTCTAACATTATGTACATTTGTGTTATCTGCGTAATTATAAGATATTCTGTGGTTTTCATAATCTGAGCAGTAGATGTTGAAGAGAAAAGGCCTAAGAATGGAGCCTTGGGGAACTCCGTGTGTCATTTTTTTTTTTTTTTNATTTTTTTTTTTTTTGTCCTTTTTATGCTCAGATACAAAAATTACAGATTGACACAAAAGCTAAATGTTTGAGTCTGCCATCAGTCTATTAATAGTTGACTCACATATATTATTTATTTTTGGCTGTCAGCTGTTATCAAGGATACGTACTGATCATCATTTACAGTACATACATGAAACAGAAAACATTACGATCCTCACGTTATGAACTCACATACAGAATTAATCTGTTCTGTTTTACCCATTTTAATCATATTTAAAGTGATGCAGCTGGAGAAGTTTATAAGTTTATATTTTTGTCTGAACATGCATAATATTTATCCTAAAAATCAGTATAACCAGCATTTACTCTGCCACAATATATAGTACATCTCTCTCTCTCTCTCTCTCTCTCTCTCTCTCTCTCTCTCTCTNAAAAAAAAAAAAAAAGCTGCCATTTTGTAATATATTTCACCAGTGGCTCAACATGTGATTAAAATAATGAAATAAGTATATTCATTGTAAGCATTTCTCTTGCTGGATTACATTTATATCAACCTAAAAAAAAGGTCATTTATTTCTTGTTTTTTGTAACAACAAAGCATATTTAAAAAAAAAAAGAAAACAAAAAAAAAAAAAAAAAAAANAAAAAAAAAAAAAAAAAATCACAAGATGTGCTGGAGGAGGCAAAAGCCGATTTGGCTTGTCAAGGTCTCCCCCAATATAATAGAAATAGAAATACAAATTATTTATATTTATTGAAACATGTCAGAATTGTTCATTTTGCCTTTTCCATCGGTTGCTGTATTAACTCAGAAATAAGAATCCTTCACCGATTGTTCAGATATCCCTCCTGAGCTTATCAATACAAAATACCATATTCAGAGTTCCTGCAAAGCCAGCAGGTTTAGCTTAGCTCTTGTAGGCTTACAGCACTGACTTAGCACTTTTGGCTCCAGGTCAAAGGTCAGGTATCGTTGTCACTGCTCAGGCTGCCATTGCAGTGTGACTGACAGGGACACGTGGAGAGATTTCCGGGTCTCTGGGGACCAAAGTTTAGTCAGGTAAAGTGTGTGTGTGTGTGTGTGTGTGTGTGTGTGTGTGTGTGTGTGTTGTGCTGCACTGTATCCAGGACTGGCTTTGCTCCACGGCTCAGGGCTAATGGACTGCTAATGTCCCTGGTGTGCCCTTGTTTACTGACAAGCTAAATACAGGAGGACAAGGAGAGATCCTTCGCCTACTTAAGCGTGACAAAGGCTGCATGTGACTGCACTTTGCAGTCACATGCCGCTCAGAATATTTCCTGCGCTTGCTCCCCATGTGGCACAGCGCCATACCCAATCCTCATTGGCTGAGACTTACTGTTTGATCTTGAACACCTGCAGTTTACCGTGTTGGTGTTCACCTGTTACTTAACAGAAGGCACCTGTTTCACTGACTGTTATGATTTATAGTCATTTCTAAGGTGTGCCAAACGTAGTCTAGAGCAGGAGTCCCCAACTAGTTTTCCCCAAGGGCCAAATTATGTCAAGCATGCCAAGCAAAGGGCCGCTCATTTGGTAATAACAACAGAAAACAATTTTCTAATTTTCATTTATTTTTAAACGTAACCCTTTACCACCAGAGCGGCCCGGCACCAGGTCCAGCACTTCTGTTGTAGTGTTTGCAGTGGTTTATAATCACCATTTCTTGATAAAATGGAGATATATAAATATCTTTGGAAAGCTTAGATTCTCCCAAACAAAATGAACCCAAGCATGACATTTTATGAACACGCAATCCTGAGATAAGTGCAACTAGATTATAAGATTTTTTTTTTTTTTTTTTTTTTTTGAGAAGTCATCTGAGGGCCTGCGGGCCACCATTTGGGGACCCCTGGTCTAGAATCTTTGGTTTCTTTTCATTCCCACTGGCGGTAGTTTGCAGCATTTTATATCTCTGCCAGTAAGCAACCTGTTCAGTTTTGTAGGCCAGATTGTGCAAATTAAAGCAGTTAATTAGCTTTTATAGAATCAATGGGCCTGATGCAAGAACATTTTCTGTTCTTATCTTAACTTTCTCTTACTTTTCTTCGTACGGTGGGCTCGTAGGAGTGTGCCATGTCAGATTCAGCAAATGCTCCTAACTTTAGATAACTGTGTAAATCACCTGCGTAAACATGATGAACGCCACCTGTGCGTAAATGAGCATGCATTCATGAGAATTGTAAATTAGCATAATTACACGCTCCAATAATACCATATAAGGCTACACATGCTGCAGGAAGAGGGTTGGACGGGCGAGTCTGTCTGCGGAGTGAAAAGCCATGAGTGCAGTCTTCTGTGACCTTTTTATTTATTTTAAAGGGGCAAAGGCCATTTAAAACAAGGAAACCTGGAATGGATACCTCAGTTAGCTTAGTGATATGAAGAAGCACAGCCCGGTAATCTGAACCGTGAGAACAACCATTCATCTGTTTCTGCCAATATATCAACATGCTAAAGACACGCTCTCTTTAAGGGCCTGACACGCTAAGGCATCTACATCAGCCATGACGCATCTGATTACACTTCGTATTAAACCTTATACACAGAGACAAATTAACCTTCAATTAGTGCATAATTTAAGTTGTTTTGCAGCTTGAGATGTTCATATTAATATTGCAGTGTTATATGCCTAAAATAGCATCAATACCCAGTTTAAATTAATGATTATGCTATAATAAATTTAGAATTATAATTTGAATTGCAGAGTCAAACAGGAAAATGTGAACATAATTATGAAGGTTAATTTATATAGGATTTTCAACTCAAAATTACTTCAAAGCAATGAAATATACAATCTGTTAGTGAAAGACGTAGGTTTGGATAACAGCAGACTAAATGCACATGACTATAACCAGGTCTCGTAAATTCATGCCTAAGAGAAAATTCAAAATACGAGAAAATTGGTGAATGCGGCAAGTTCTCCTAAATCACTCGTACANGAGAAAATTCAAAATACGAGAAAATTGGTGAATGCGGCAAGTTCTCCTAAATCACTCGTACAAGCCGCTTAAGAACCAATCTGATCATACGACTGGTTCTTGCATGAGGCCCAGTGTGACATATAACATAACTCTATGCAGTTTACCTGACACAAGTTAACATTTTCTCCCTATTATCCATCTTCCCACAGTGGGTGAAGGTAAGAACCTGATTCCCATGGACCCCAACGGCCTGTCTGATCCATACGTCAAGCTCAAGCTCATACCAGACCCGAAAAATGAGACCAAGCAGAAGACCAAAACCATCCGCTCCAGCCTCAACCCCAGATGGAACGAGACCTTTAATTTGTGAGTCAATTAGCTATGAAACCCACTTTCTGAGTAATATTTAGCATTTTGTTGGATCATTCTTATGTGCTCCTCTCCTAACTTTAACCCTCTGAAGTCTGAAGTCCCGCTGACACATTATTTGCTGATTTTTGGAGACTTTCCTTCATTTTCCTGAATATTCCAGAACCAAGTAGAAAATTGACAACTTTTTATAATTTATTTTAAACTCTGTTGCTCAGTTCTTTCAGGTTGGATTTTTTCAAGAATGAAGAATTTTCTGGAGAAAAATATTTGAGTCTCCAGAGGGTTAAAGGCAGCATAAAATGAGGGGAATCTTTCTGGAGATGGACTTGTAAGGAGGCTTGTTGTGGCTGAATTTGAATGGAATAACTTTGCATTTTGAACGTGTGTGTCGTGTGTGTGTTGCACAGCAAACTGAAGGCTGCAGATAAGGACCGCAGGCTGTCTGTGGAGGTGTGGGACTGGGACCGGACCACTCGGAATGACTTTATGGGAGCCCTGTCCTTCGGCGTGTCAGAGCTAATGAAGTCTCCTGTCTGTGGCTGGTAAGGTTCTTCAGTTACCGTCAGTGGACAGATCCAAGAAGACGTTTTATTACTGACCTTAACATATTGTTTAATTTATTACTTAAATTTTTTTTTGTTTTTTAAGCCACGCAGTTATGAAACTAAGAAGCAAAATGGCCCACATTTGTTTTTTTCAAGTCAAACATGATGTTTTAATCAATGTCATCATTAATAATTAGACAGTTAATTTAAGGACCATACCACCCATTTAGTTTGCTTGAGCCTAATATATTCAATTTTCATACATGTTACATTACTGACAATCATTGCCCAAAGGATAAAACNTGAGCCTAATATATTCAATTTTCATACATGTTACATTACTGACAATCATTGCCCAAAGGATAAAACCGTATTTCAGCTTTTCTGATATTTTGCAATCTTTCAAAATCAAATATTCAAGTGATACACCCACCTTAAAAATCCATGTTTCTCCTGCTAATAGTTACACAGCCTTATGAAGTCACGGTCCTTTAAATTTTTCCATAAACGCAGGTCTTCTTTTGGGACTATATTCCCCGGTGGAGGCATACATTCACTCCACACTTTTTGTTACGTTGGTTTTGTTATTGCAATCAGGGAATCTAAATATAATCCATAAACTTGGTTCCTTTTTGAAAAATGTGTAAATTTTTTTTTAAGTGATTTAGGTTGTTTTAGGTTGTTTAGGTTAGGTTGTTTTTCTTTTTTCACCCATACTGCCTGCGTTCATAAGTAATGTTGTATTATTTGTACTCCATACCATTTTTAAGGTCAAGAGTCTAATAAAATGAAATGAAATGAAATATTGAGCTTAAATGCTAAAATTACATAACTTCTAAAAAACCTGAATGCACGTCTTGTTGGTGATACCTATCCCAAGAACATTTCAAGTATCAACAAGTTGATTTTAATAGAGAATGAACTGAAACCAACGGAGGTCTGGAAGGTAGGAAAAACATTTTTAATTCACCATTCCAGTAGTATGCTTTGGGAAATTATTGTCAGTAACATTATGTATGAAAATTGAATATATTAGGCTCAAACATGCAAAATGGGTGGTATGGTCCTTTAATATCAATGTGGGTATCAGTCTCAAAAACCCTGTATTTTTGGGCTCTGTTTAGATTGTATACACAGTATTACTGCACATAGACAGCCTGGATAAATGATGTCTATGGTGATGCTTTTGCATATAAACTTTACCTCTGCACCCAGTAAAACACCACAAATCACAGTTTACGGTGCAGGTTTCCAGTAAACACAGCATCTGCTGAGATAAACTGTAGTTATGGATTTGGATGAAGCCGAAACTTTAGGAGTTTCCCACAGTCAAGTTTATTTTTATAGCCCAATATCACATTCAACGTCTCAAAGGGTTTTACAGGCCCACACATTAACGGATTCCAACCAGCCCAAGCTTTCTAAGCAGAAGAGGAAAAACTCCCTAAAAAGCCTTATTATATCATGAAAAATGGAAGAAACCTCAGGAGAGGCTTTTCAAAGAGAGATTCCCTCTCCTCAAACTATGGGGTGTGTAGAAACACAAAGATCCTAAAACAAAGAAAGATTACAGAATGATATAAACAGCAAATAATCAATGATCCCATGTCAGTCTAGGACCTGAACAGGTGAGAGCAGAAGTAAAAGGTTCCTATTTTTCACTTTCCTAATCGTCTGTCAGGTTACAAACGCAGACGTGCGTCATGACTTGTGCCAATAAATGCAGCAGAGCCAGAGATTTGTTTTCTCAGTAGAAAGAAGAGAAGGAGGAAGAGGAGTAGATGATGAGAATGTGGATGAATAAGTAACTACAGAAGTAACTAGGATGGCTCCATACCACTTTTTTATGTCCGATACCGATACCACAACCTTGATATCTGCCGATACCGATCCGATCTTTTTCCCTCTCTTAAACAGTTAAGCTTTTAATAATACATTTGTATGGATGTACTTTGAAACTGTAAAACAAATATTCTACTCTCCTAAAGAAAGAAATTCATAGCCCACAGCATTCTGCTGCTTCTTTTATTTAGACTTTTTCACACAGAACTTTGAGCAGCATTTCTGATTGGTCAGCACCATATAAACAAGAATGAAATTTTAAGTGCCGCTTTGTGCAAAAGTTTAAATCTGAGTACTCAGAAGAACAAAGGAATTTTTCTGCCGATAGCAGGGCATCACTTACATTACGCTGTGGCAGCACGTACGCTGCAACTCACAATGAGCTACAGCGTATGTGCAAACCATCCCAAACTGGCAACTCCAAGGGATCCATGGCTTTTATAACGTTACTGGCATTGTCTCTCAAAATGACATGGACTTTACTCTTCTCAATTTTCCATGCATTTAGCATGTCCTCCGTTGCTGTGGCGATGGAGTCTCCCGTATGTGAACCGCTAAACTGCTTAGTCTGCAGCGCTGCTTTTTGCAAAGTAAAACGTGAGTCTATCCACTGTGCTGTCAGACTTAATAATGACATTGGACANTTTTTGCAAAGTAAAACGTGAGTCTATCCACTGTGCTGTCAGACTTAATAATGACATTGGACACATCTGAGCTCCAGACGTTAGCTGTGAAACTGACCATGGCAACGTTTTCCAAGCACATCAAAATGAATTTGCACACTTGCTTGTACTAGCTTGGGATAGCCGTTTTGGAGATGAAATGTTGGGTTGGCAACGCGTAGCGAGGCTCCAAATGTTCGATTAAGTGCCGAAAACCCACATTTTCAATCACGGAAAGTGGTTGGTCATCCAACACAACAAATTCAACTACTTTCTCCGTTATTAGCTTGGCTTTGTTAGAGTCTGGAGGGAGTTTCTCACGCCTCTGAAATGTTTCCAGTAATGTCTGTTGTGGCACATTCTTCTTCGCACTCGTAGTTACCTTTAGAAAGTCGTCCTACTCCTTTCCGTGGTGTTTTTGTTTGATTAGGTTTGTGGTATTAAAGTTTCTAACGCTGCTGCCACCCCTTCAAACACTCACGCTGCACAAGTTGCAGTCAGCCATTTTGTCTTGTTCTTCTTTTAGCTTAAAATAATTCCACACCGCTGACATGGTGACAGGCTCTGTGTCATGACCATGACACACCCCCCTCTTCATGGCTTATCGTTAGAAGTGTAATTAAGCATTTACATGATAGTTTGAGTTTATGGATCGGATTGGATTATATTTTTTATTTCATCCAATATCCGATCCAGTAATTTTGGCCAGTATCGGGCCGATACCGATACTGAATATCGGATCAGCGCATCCCTAGAAGTAACTCTACCTTTCCATTCTCTCTCTGTCTTCCCTCTCTCTTTCTTTCAGGTATAAGCTGTTGTGCCAGGAGGAGGGGGAATACTACAATGTTCCCATCTCAGAGGAGGATGACGGGAATGAGGAACTGAGACAGAAATTTGAGGTGAGGATCATGATGAAATAATCACTCGTGTACTTCACCTGTATGATTGTTACCGTAGCGATACGTTCATATTGTCGTCCGAGTTTGATTGTCTTGTGTTTAGTGTTGGGTAAATGAAAAAAAAAAGAGCAGATCTTTACATTTATATCTGTAAACCTGAGTCATTCCTGCTGATGATGCAGGAAATTTTTATTAGGCTAGATTTTTTTACCCGGAGACAGCACAGGTGGAAAATCTGATTGGATAAAAGCTCTAATTTATATGAGCTGCGCTGGAAGCAGCGAAACTGAGGGAGAGAGTACCGTAGCGATGAAATGACGTTAATAACAAAACTGATGGGAACGAACTTTGTAAAATACATATAGCATTAATAAAATATATATTAAATTATAAAAACATAATTTCATTATTCTGACAATCTCTAGGCCAGCAGAGAAGGCTTTGCTGGCCCTGACCGCACACCACTGGTGTATTGATGATTTTTTTTTTTTTTTTTNTTTTTTTTTTTTTTTAAATCTTGGGGTGGCCTCAGACTTCTGACCTGTAGTGTATCCAGAGATGATTCATGGATGGTCACATGCTGTCTTTAGCATAAAGCTCTGAAATTAAATGTAACGGTATGATGTATCTTCGGCTAATGGGAGAATTGATTTCCACAGTGAATAGTTGTGTCCATCTTCTTTGTCTTGGCCATCACCAATTTCCTTCTGCAAGCGCCATTTTATACTTCAGAAAGGTTCCAGTCTTTAAGTAAAGTCGCTCCCCTGCAGTGTCTGATTGACATCTTTGAAATGGAAATCTACTGACGGAGTTTCATGATCTGTAGTCATTTCCCTGACAGAGACGTGGCTGGGGGTGTTTTTATACCCCATCTTTTCATAAGTTTTTGTAGAATGCTATCATCGATGATTTCTTAGCTTAGAATCATTTAGTTTTGCTATTTAAAGAGTTTTTCAGTTAATTATTCATCCCATGACAGTTTTGCCAGCTCATCTTGAACGTTTGATGCTCTGAATCTCAGAACTAAACTCGATCAAGATGGACGATTTTATGTCATATTCCACGTTGTCAAAATAAAGACGTTCAGTTGCTTGAACTTTACTTTAGTTTCTTCGTTGATGCTTCTCTGTTCTGAACATTGAAGGCGATGTGGTGTTATGGCCTGCAGATCAAGAGTCTTAACCGCACAATTTATGTATTTTTATCCCTTTTTATTTTTTTAATTTTTAAACTTAAAAACAAACAATAATAATATAAGGCAAATATTTACAAACAGTATACACCCCATAGTTAAGCAAGGAAAAATAATTAAATAACTAAGTAGATAATAATAAATAAATAAGACAGGGCAGCAGCTCAGCTGAATTAGAAATTCAATAACATAAAAGCCTTAATTATAGCAGAATTCAAAAAAGAACCATAACAAAAATACTGGTATTCAAAAGATCAACACAGCTTCAAATATACCATAAACGGTTTCCAAACATTATTAAAGTAATCTAATCTATCATTTTCTAAATATCTTATTCTTTCCAGGTGATAAATATTAGTTCATCAGTCCGTTGTTTAGATGTGAGGACATACTTCTTTTTCCAGTATCTGAGAATGAGTTTTTTTTTTTTTTTTTTTTNTTTTTTTTTTTTTTTTTTTTGCAACAGTTAGACTCAGATGCAAATACTCAAATACAATTTATGTATTTTTGCCTTTCATTAAGATGTTTTAATAGGTCAACATAGTTAGGTAGGAAGCAATCATCAAGTAGCATCCAAAAAAAAAAAACTGGATCAACTATCCTTGAGCATTTAATGAGATGTTATGAGATTAAATGAAATATGATTTGTTCCTGTTGTCTCTCGTATCTGCTTTTTTCCTCGTCATAAACCCTGTGCGATTCCTCCTTTAGCTTCCTGCTTCCGCCTGTGTGCTTCCTGAGGTTCGACTTGTACAAATGCTTCTTCCTCCCGTGTCTTGTCATATTTAATGCCTCTTCCTCTCTCCCCCCCCTTCCCCCGCTGTCAGGACTGCCAAAATAACTTTCACCTAAAGGTAGTTCTCCTCTCCTCCTCCTCTCCTCTCCTCTCCTCTCTTCTCCTCTCCTCTCCTCTCCTCCCCTCCTCCTCTATCCTCTCCTATCCTCTCCTTGTCATCATTTGTATGTGGTTGAAGCTTCTGCAAATAGATCTAGTTTACTGAAAAAAAAATGTTCTGGATTAACGAGAAAGAAAGGAAAACAAAGAAAGAAACAGAAGCAAGCTGATATCGTTCCAATAAATCAATGTCTGCACAATAACTGCTCAGTTAATGTAATTGATTTAAAGGACCATACCACCCATTTTGCATGTTTGAGCTTCATAAATTCAATTTTCATACATGTTACGTTACAATCATTTCCCAAAGGATAAAACCATATTTCAGTTTTCCTGATATTTTGCAAAATCTCTTAATCTTTCTAAATCAAATATTCAAGTGATACACCCACCTTAAAAATCCATGTTTCGCCTGCTAATAGCTATGCAGCCTTATGAAGTCACAGTCATTTAAATTTTTTGATAAACACAGGTCTTCTTTTGGGACTATATTCCCCGGTGGAGGCATACATTCACTCCACGCTTTTTATTGTGCTTAAAAGCTAAAATTATGAAATTTTGAAATAAACCTGAATACATGTCTTGTTGGTGATGATGGATTACCTATCCCAAGAACGTTTCAAGTATCAACAAGTTGATTTTAATAGAGAATGAACTGAAACCAGTGGCAGTCTGGAAGGTAGGAAAAACATTTTTAATTCACTGTTCCAGTAGTATGCTTTGAGAAGTGATTGTCAGTAACGTTACATGAATTGAATATATTAGGCTCAAACATGCAAAATGGTCAGTATGGTCCTTTAAATATACATTAAATTGTTGACACTTGGTTTTACTTCGAAACTTTAGAAAAAAAATCAGAAGAATTAAGTTACAGAAAATGGAAAAGTATAATCACAAATGTACTTTCTTACTCAGCAGAAAAAATTTGTGTTTTTCCTTCTTTCTTCCCATCTGTTTGTCTTTCTGCCTAACTTTGTTTGTCTGTCTTTTCGTCTGTCTATCTGTCTGACTTTTCGGTCTTTTTTTCAGTCTGTCTGACTGTCTTTTTTCCTGTCGTCCTTTCTTTCTTTCCCTCTATATGCTAGAGACAGAGGGTACTATAAATGTGTAGGTTGTGAACTTTCCTGAGCAAAACATGATTATTTTTAAATCTCGACGCTGTAAAAAGTCAGTTTGTGTTCATATATTTGTCTGCATGTGTGCGTTTGTGTTGATGTCACTCCGTCTTGCATTGTCCAATCTAACCTAAAATTATGTCACATTTTCCCCTCATTTTTAAGCTTAAACTCACCTGCTATATCTTCTACCTCATCATCATGCAAACATCTCATTGTAGTTTTGGATCACGTCATTCATATTGAACAAATACAGTGATGTGCACTGTAGATATATTGTACAGTAGGAAAATATTTGATGTATGAAGTGAAATAAAATCCACAGTGTCCACTAGATGGCAGCATTGTACTGAGATTCTTGGTTAGACTTGTTGCCAGCACAAATATGGTATGTGTGTTTAAAAAAAAAAAAAAAAAAAAAAAAAAAAAANTTTTTTTTACTTTAATTTCAGTGTTTTTTGTTCTGCCTTTGCTTCTATGACCTCACAGGTTTGTTCAGGAAAAAAATATCACACCCAAGTGTGTGTCTGTCTGTGTGTGTGTGTGATCCAGACTTTGTGGATCACTCCTCACCTGTTTGAGTGTAAAAGTGTCTTGGGGTGAGTCAGCCCGCGTGGCTCACACCTACAGCTGGTGTATTCTAAGCCAGTCGACCATTTTGGCTCCCTTCTCCCTGTGGTTTCAGGACCAAGCAGTTGAAGAAGACTCTGATCAGGTGCGTCTGAGAGGAAGGAAGTAAGGCTGCTGCTCGCTCCGCTCGGCCAGGCTCTTTTCATTGGCTAAAGCTTACAGGTGTGCTGTGATGTAGCATGCTGGTCTGCTTGGCTTTTCCTCTGATTGACCAGCAGACTGTGGTCATGTGATTAACCAAACTAAAGGTGCTCATGATGTTTGTCATCAGATGTTACAAGTTGACGTTAGCTGGAAATGAATACGTAGGTGAAAAGTCACCTAACAGGGTAGATGGACTGTTGTTGGATAGCGCCCCCCTTTTTTTAATCAAACATCAAACAACACTCTGCTTTTGGATTATTTATTTAAAGGATCATACCAACCATTTTGCATGTTTAAGCCTAATATAGTAAATTTTCACACACATAATGTTACTGATAATCATTTCCCAAAGCATACTGCTGGAACGGTGAATTAAAAAATATTTTTCCTACCTTCCAGACCTCCATTGGTTTTGCTTCATCCTGGTACACTATTAAAATCAACTCAATTTGATACTTGAAACGTTCTTGGGATTTTGCAAAATATCAGGAAAGCTGAAATACGGTTTTATCCTTTGGGAAATGATTGTCAGTAATGTAACATGTATGAAAATTGAATATATGAGGCTCAAACATGTAAAATGGTCGGTATGGTCCTTTAATCTCAATTCATCATGTAACTTAACAAAAATTGCTCTTACCTGATTTTGCATTAAAGGGACATTTTATGCTTTTTATACCCAGTAAACCAAACCATAACTGCCCTGAAAGCTTCATTTTTGATTTGTCTTTTCCTTCCATAACATGTTTACATCAACATGTAACATATTTGAATTTGGCCACATTCATAAAGTACGAGGCTAGCAAGTTAGCGAGTGTTTGGCCAGTAGATAGGTAAGCTGGCAAATCAGAACAGAGCAGGGTTTTTTTGTTTTTTTTTAAAGAGACAGTACCTAAAATGACCTGTTTTCACTCAGTGTGCAGAAGGTGATGCAGCAAGGGAGAGTAGAAGTGCATCAGTATGTTTTTTTCCACACTCCAGAGGTTTCACAATATATCCCTAAATAAAAATAATAACTTGGAAATCTCTACAATATGTCCCCTTTAAGTGTAGGAAAGCACTCATGGGTTGTTGTTCACCAGGTTTTGATAAAGCATTTTTTACCCCCAAAACACCAAGTTGGTTTGTCATTGCTAAATTATTTGAGTTCATCTTTATCTGAGCTTTCCCTCATAAAAGATCAATAAGGGATGTTACAGATTTCTTAACCTGAGTTAAATTTTTAGAGATGATTTGTTGATGATAAATGTTGGTGTACAGTCGGTGCAGCAAAGGGCAAGTTGATATGATTTCCCTTGTTGCACACATTTACATTTTCAGAAACCATTGATTAAACATTACGAAATATTGACAACATGCACTTATTAAATGATCTGCTCTGTGTAGCATGTCTTAGTAGCCTTCTCAGGTTTAGCATGAGTTTGGCCCTGGCTCTGTGTGTGTGTGTGTGTGTGTGTGTGTGTGTGTGTGTGTGCGTGCATGCGTGTGAGGACATGGTAATGTTGGGTGTTTTTTCTGACAGACAGAATATGTGGAAAGTTATGTTTGATTATTGCTTAGCATTCAGACTGGTGCAGAAGTGTGTGTGTGTGTGTGTATTTTGTGATAGTGCACTGTAGTTTTCTATGAGCATCTTGCCTTCCTGTGAAACTCAGCATGATTTTGGCATGAAGGCTCTGTACAGCAGAGAAATCCACTGCGTTTATATGGATGTTGGTTTACATTATGGAGACTGTGTGTGATCACGACATGCATGCAGGACGAGACTTTACATAGAACTAAAACAGGTAATTTAAACAGTTTAATGCTTAAAACAATGTTATGCCTGTTTCATTTGGAGTCCTTTAATCCACATGAATTAGAGAAATATAATAAACATATTTTCTATTTTTTTCCTCCAGGTTCTTGCCGTACATTATAATCGATGCTTGTCATGGTTGTTAGCTTTCTTCCTTTAAGCCAATAAGAACAGCTAGTACCATTTTCTCTTTGGTTTCAATGAGAATTATTGTTCATTAGCCAATAATATGACAAAGACACTAAAAAATGGGTGTTTTTGCTCCTTCCTGGTTTGGTTCAGTTCTGTTGGACTAGGCTGTGGTACGGTTTGTTTGCAGGCCTGTACTCAGAAATCCCATCAGGAACAGATCAAACGAGACCAGTTTGAGGATGTGGCCTCCGTTTGGTTCCAAACGAACCCTGGAGCAGTTCGTTAGCAGTCCGAACGCGATCCACACGACTTCCAAACCAACTACAGAGCAATCCATCGATCTGTTGATTGATCTAACACCAGAGATGTTAGGTGTGCGTCATCAGCCTTAGCTAACAGATGAACATGGTAAAGGTTAGCATGGTGTTAGCATGGTGTTCAGCCGTGTGAAGGCAGCACGTCTTCTTGACTGTGATTAGTAAAATATCCCATGCCGTCTTTGTTCTGTTATTTAGCTTAACTTTTCCTCGTTTGATTTTCTTTCTCCTCCCCCAGACATTTCTGACCAATGAGCAGAGAGAATGTCCTCGTATGACTTTTGCTGATATATTTTGGTTCAATTGGATGTTTTTTGTTTTTTTTTCCTGTATGAAACCAAACAAAACCAAGCAGTAAAGAATTAATCCCTGATTTTACCAGAGCAAACAAACAGCTCTGAAAGTGTCCGTTTATCTTTGCTATAGTGCAGAACACTACATGTATGTTTCTGTGGATCAGTTCCTGTCTGTATCACATCTGCTCCACAGTAGAACCACGGCTTCATTCCACTCCATTAAATATGAATTCTGCTGTAAGAATCATTGTGGCTGTGGGTGAGAGAGTGTGTGTAAGTGTGTGTTTGCATAGAGAGAAAAAAAACACCTAAAGCTGTTAAGTGTTATTTTAGGAATCAAATTCAAAACATGAGAAATACCATATATACTCGAGTATAAGCTGAGTTTTTTTTTTTTGTTTTGTTTTTTTTTTAAACCAAATTTCACAGCGCAAATCGGGCCTAGTAGAGTAATTCAAATTTGATTCCAGAGAAGGAAATTTCCAGGGTTGGAAATATTAACCGTTACCACTACACATGGAAAATAGTTTAAGTCATACCTTAGAATGATGTATTTCCTGCCTAAACACCTTACTGAGCACATTTTGCAGCGGTCAGTAAGCCGTGATCCATCAGTTACGGTAATCAGCTGCTGAAATAAATATCATGTTTACCGGTACGTGGATTATTTTCAGAAAATCACAGGAATACTATGACAATACCCAGAAAAAACAGAGAATTTGCTGAACAAATGGAACAACATCAGGAGGTCGGCTTATAGCAGGTTTCTTTAAAAATCTAAATTTGCAGGTCAAAATCGGGGATTCAGCTTATAGACGAGTATTTATGGTATTTATAAAGTACATGATAAGGTTGTAATGCTGGTAAGTAAAGAATCAAATGAGGAAACCGGAACTGTTGTTTTCATGCATATAAGCTTTTTTTTTTTTTTTTANTTTTTTTTTTTTTTTTAATTAATACTACACAATGCAGCTTTATGTTGTGTGTGTGTTTGTGTGTTCCATGATTAAATTTGTAATTATGTGTGTCTTGTGTCTTATGTGGCTGGGTGGTGTGTGTTTCTTATGGTGTGCTGTCTCTCCTGAGTGCAGAAAGCTAAGCTAGGCCCGGGGAAGAAGGTCATCACTGAGACGGATGACAGCCGCTCCATCCAGCTGCCATCCAACAGCCTGGACCAGGTCAAACTCAGCGACTTCATCTTCCTGACTGTGCTGGGGAAAGGCAGCTTCGGCAAGGTGGGGGATGGGGGCTTTACCTGCTCATACATGCAGCTCTTAATGTCAGTAGAGGTCAAAGGGCAAGGAGGAGAACCAAGATATTGTCAATGAGAATAAAATGAAAAAATTGCTGCACTCTGCTGTTGAAGAAGAGGATGATGAGTTCATCTGGAAATTGAAGATGTAGCTACATTGTGTCGTCTTCCAGTGGAACAGCTTGACCTGCTAAAGCTGAGACTTCACCAGAATAACACAGTTTAGACTTCTACATTCATTTTTGTCTGGATAATTCAGTTAAGATAGACCGAGTGTACCCAATTCACCGGGTTACACAGAAACACAATGCAGCAATTTAAAGATTAATTTAAAGTTGGAGATTTTCAGATCAGTGTGTCTTAAAGGACCATACCGCCCATTTTGCTTGTTTGAGCCTAATATTCAGTTTTCATACGTTACGTTACTGACAATCATTTCCCAAAGGATAAAACCGTATTTCAGCTTTCCTGATATTTTGTGAAATCTCTTAATCTTTCAAAATCAAATATTCAAGTGATACACCCACCTTAAAAATCCATGTTTCTCCTGCTAATAGTTACGTAGCCTTATGAAGTCACAGTCCTTTAAATTTTTTCATAAATGCAGGTCTTTTTTTGGGACTATATTCCCCGTGGAGACATACATTCACTCCATGCTTTGCATTGTACTTAAATGCTAAAATTACATAACTTCTAAAGAAAAAAAAAACTTGAAAACACATTTTGTTCACGATGATGGATTACCTATCACAAGAACTTTTAAAGTATCAACAAGTTGATTTTAATAGTGTACCAGAATGAACTGAAACCACTGATGGTCTGGAAGGTAGGAAAAACATTTTTAATTCACCATTCCAGTAGTATGCTTTGGGAAATGAATGTCAGTAACCTTACGTGTATGAAAATTTAATATATTAGGCTCAAACATGCAAAATGGTGGTATGGTCCTTTAAACTTAATTTTAAACATGAATACGGCATTACTGCACTTTGAAGCCCACAAACCCTCAATACACAACATATTCCATGAGACTTATACAATTATTTATTTTTCTAATCTGACTTGATTTGGAGTACTCCATTGTAAATTTATTTTCATAAATTTAGTATAAATAAAGTAACAAATCATAATTTGATTTAATAATCATCATTTGGGGGAGGTTCAACATCTGACCAGGGTCATAAAGTTAAAAAATTGGCCTCCAGGGCTACTTATGGCTTATTTATGTTTTTCTGTTGTTGAATGAGCATGGCCTCTTTAAACAAAATCTAAAGTATTTAACAAGAGGTACTGCAAGGCTCATACCTCCACCAAGGCCAATAAAATCCCACATCAAAAAAAAAAAAAANGTAAAAAAAAAAAAACAAAACACCATTCTAACTTTTTCTGGATCCAGAATATGATTCAGATCACCTCCAAAATGTAATGACCGTTTCCTCTCGACATTGTCATGAGCAAAATGTCGCATAGGACGACTTAAAGTGACTCCTTATGGATTGAATCAGCATCACAGCCTTAAAAATCCCACTAAAGAATCACATGATCTTTTCTCTCGCTCTGACTCTGCGTGAAGGTCATGCTGGCAGAGATGAAGGCCACCAAGGAGCTTTACGCCATCAAGATCCTGAAGAAGGATGTGGTGATCCAGGACGACGACGTGGAATGCACCATGGTGGAGAAGAGAGTCCTGGCCCAGCAGGACAAACCGCCCTTCCTCACACAGCTGCACTCGTGTTTCCAGACTGTGGTAGGTTCAATGGTCCTGCACACTCATCAGGTTGAGTCACTCCAGGTCAGGTCGGGTCAGGTTCAATTAATTCACAAAGTGCCTTGAGCTAAAAGCTTAGTCATAAAGTGCTGTGGAGAGGACGCAAATGACAGATACAATTAAAACAGAAGAGGAGAAACAAAGATGACCCATATTGGAAGGTCTGCACATACTGTATGTATAAACATAGAAAGAAACTCAGATCTCTATCTCTCTCAGCCAGCCAAAGACAGATTGATTTTTTTTGCCATTTCCTGTTTCCGTTCTCAGTCTGTGTCCTCTGATTTGTCAGTTTGTGATGTGTACGGCACAACATGCAGTTTGCTGATGCCAGTTAAATATCAGATTTTTTAGTTGAGCATTAGTCAGCAAGCTGGTCTGTTTGTCCAATAATTAGTTCTAGAATAGATGCATTCAGGGACATACTGGGAATGATGCGAAACATTGAGTTTTAAGGTGGGTGTATCTCCTAAACGTTTGATTTTGAAAGATTCAGAATAACAGGAAAGCTAAAATTCGGTTTAGTAACATAACGTGTATGTGGGTAGTATTTATTGGGCTCAAACATGCAAAATCACCGGTATGGTCCTTTAAAAAACAGTCATCTTTGCGCAGTGTGGATCCGTGAGACCTTCAAACCCTGTGGAAGCTGCTGTCAGAGTGGAGCAGTCGCTGTGTGACGGTTGAATTTGTTTTGCTAGTAAAGGTAGAAGAGGTTCAGGCCAAATGTGTTACAGCCGTTTTAGATGACATAATAGACAACGTATACCTTTTTATCTGAAATGCACAGAAAAAAAAAAAAAAAAAAANAAAAAAAAAAAAAAAAAAAGAGTCTGTATATCAGCATGGATGATTTATGTTAAGCAAATTTTAGATGAATGTGGATTTTCTTGTCTCTGGTTTTCACAGAAGTGTGACAAAATGACCTGGCTTAAAAAAACTTCTGAAAAGAGACTAGAAGATCAGTTTGTACTGAAGTGTCTAGTGAGCTACAGCAGATGTCATCTTGCGACCTTTATGCTGAACTTTAAGAAGGAGTTTAAGTTTGAAAAGTATTTATTAGAAAAATTGGAGGCAGAGACGAGCAATTTGTGACTTTAGACTTGCCAATTCTAGAACACCAAAGGTTACTGGGGGATATTTAGGGTTAGAAAGGAAAAATAGAATGTGTAAATTATGCAACGACAGCCGTGTTGGGGATAAATATCATGTACTGTTCGAATGCACAAATCTGGAAATAATGCAACCTAGAGAAAAGTATTTGCCGAAGTATTATGTTAAGTGTCCATCTATATTTAAGTTGGTTTTGTTATTGCAGTCAGAGAATCCAAAAATAATCTGTAAACTTGGTGCCTTTTTGAAAAATGTGTTAATTTTGTTTAAGTGATTTAGGTTTCTTGTTTCACCCATAGTGCCTGTCTTCATTTGTATTGTTCTATAT
This sequence comes from Lucifuga dentata, assembly GCA_014773175.1. NCBI lineage: Eukaryota > Metazoa > Chordata > Actinopteri > Ophidiiformes > Bythitidae > Lucifuga > Lucifuga dentata. Next base: position 23,734 of record VXCM01005263.1, read on the forward strand.
ATTGTTTGTACTCCATACCATTTATATGGTTACAGGTCTAATGAAATGAAATGAAATGAAACAAAGAGAATATTTCCTGGCAGAAATCCACGTTCAACGCTTCATTCTTTTTTTCCGTGAAGCACTTTGTTATGGCCTTTTAGATCACAATGTAACAGACAATGGAGTCTGTATGTCAGCATGGATGACTTATGCTAAGCAATGTTTTCAGCTACGTTCAACCATGAAAAATCTTGAAACGTGTAGCTGAAAACAGGTTAGAGGTGACAGCAAATCTCAACTGTGTCATTCAGCAGAATTATTGTTTATTTAATTTCGCAGCTTTTTGGGAAGTGCTGGAACATCAGTTTGATGTTATACCTCACCTATCTCCAACTCCTCTTTTCTCTCTCTCTCTCTCTCTCTCTCTCGCTCTCCTCCTCCTCTCTCACTGTATCACCGCAGGACCGTCTGTATTTTGTCATGGAGTACGTGAATGGAGGAGATCTCATGTATCATATCCAACAAGTGGGCAAGTTCAAGGAACCCCAGGCAGTGTAAGGCATACTTTTTTTTAATCGACTTCCACTAGCAAACTTTTTTTTTTCCCGCAGATNCAGTGTAAGGCATACTTTTTTTTAATCGACTTCCACTAGCAAACTTTTTTTTTTCCCGCAGATGCCCAGTTTTGTCTGCATGACTTTAAAATACTACAAGACAAATGATTTTTATTCGATCCTAGCCTACGCTAATGCAGCCACGCCTGGGATGGAATGATTTCTTTTGTAATATTTTCTGTAATTGTTCTGCAGCTGTAAATCTGTGTGTTTGACATTGCAGGTTCTATGCGGCAGAGATTGCTGTTGGTCTCTTCTTCCTGCACAGTAAAGGCATCATCTACAGGTAAATACTAACTATAAAATTACAAACACTGTAAACCCAAATTAGTTAAATCTACTCAAAAAATGTGAGGAAACTGATCACCTCAAAAAACTGAGTTTCCAAACCTCTCTGGACCCCAAGCACTTTCTGGGTGGTTTTTGCTCCTGTCACATTTTTACTCACTGTGGCTCATTTTTCACTGTACCTGCAAGTCCTGCAGCTCTAAGGAAGCAGCACAATCATGGCTATATGTAGGAAGAACTCAGAAATGTCTGTTCTGCAGTATAACACAGTTATAATGTCATAAAACATAAAAAGGAAAAAAACCTAAGTTGAATTTCTTTGATAATTTATTTTAAAAAATTGAAAAAAGATGTAATCTATATATACAACATTTTCCAAGTGCCCACAAGTGTTACCAATACTGAAAAAAAGGGACTATACATACTGAACTACTTACATTTTTACAACGTATAATCTCTATAAACAATAGGTCCAGTGTACCTATGCAGTCTGCATTCAGCCAATGACTCGCTGAATTGTTGTCATGTGACTGTTAAAGAGCACACAGGCACTCCAGGCTTGCTAGTTGCGGTGAAAAATGCAGAATTTGTTGCTTTTTACAGAATTTGGATTGTACAAAGGGTTTATTTTTAACGAATTTTTAAATGAGACATTTATAATAAAGTGATTTTGAGGAAATATCTCTATTCTAAGCTTAGATTTGGTTACGTTTCCTTACGGAAGTGTTAGACGTACAATGGTTAGTTCAGGGACCATCGGAAATTTGAAAACCCAACGATAATTTTGATTTTTAAAGTTTCTGGCTATGATAAATGGTGTAATTTTGGCGATTGTTTAAAGAAAACATGCCTTTCAAATCCTCCGGCGGGTAATTTACTTACTCCTGAATTTAATATTTTTGGTTGCATACTGATGTAGTTTGCTATTGCTACTCAAATAAACCAAGTTAAGCCAAGCCATTTGTTTTAAGTTTAAATCAATTAAAACTAAAATTAGTTAAAAACAGGTTCAGAATCACAGTTATCCAAAAATGCATTACTTTTTAAAATTTAACCTTTATTTATGCAGGGGTAGTTCACTGAGCATCAAATGCTCTTTTGCAGGAATGCCCTGCTCACACACTATCAGTGTGTGAAAAGTGTAGAGGAACACTTTGCTGAGTGAAAGGTCCCTCAGTTAAAGCTCATTAAAGCTTCAACAACAAGAGGGCAATATAATAAGAAACTTAAAGAATGCAGCAGAGAGGTCACTAAAAGAGACGACACTCTCTGATGGTTACACACCAAAAAGTAGAAAGCATTCAGATGTAACTCAAACTGCTACAGCAACAAATAAACTTACACAAAGCTACAACATTCACAAAAAGGATTATAACAAATATTTACAACAGAACTAGAACTCAGAGCATGTAACAATGCTGCAAGGCATGCTGGGAGAATCAGAGCAGCGTCACATGTGTCATTTAACTCAAAACAATTGGTCATTATTAAGTCATTAGCACCCTAAACTCCTGCAATAGTTAACAGTACTTAAAGATTTTAAGTTCTGTTAACTTTTACAAGGGTTTTATTATTCTTTACTCAATTTTTCTGAGTGGAGTGCACTGCTCTTCAGATTTACTGGCTCCGTTTAGCTTAATTGGCAACTTTTTTGGACATAAATACTCTACATATCTGATGTTGATACCCTGCAGGAGAATAGAAGAGCTAGGCAACTCGTTACCACTTAAAGCCACTATAGAGCTGAATTTTTCACATTCAAGCCTTTGTTTTCAGAGACTTCTTACTGTGAACGACAGGAACTGAGACCTCGTTTTCTCAGGATGAATTCTGCTCTGAGATTCTGTTATGCATGGCTCCAATCATCCAGTCGCATGTAGGGTTGTGCTTGTGGGCAAACACTTTATCGACTCTTCATAATGCCCTCTGCAAACAGCATGCAGTGGGTATATTAAAATCTGAGGGTGTTTTCGTACCTACGTGGTTTGGTTTGATCGGACTCGTTCATGCAGGTCTGAACACAGCAATCACACTCAGGTTTGGACCGAAACAACGGCATTGAGACGGGTTTGAGGAGGTGATCTTTGTCCAGAAACACACCCTGATTTAAAAATCATCTGTACTAGTCCTGAACCAACTACAGATCAATCTACTGAGCTATTGATTGATCTAGAACAAGAGATGGCTAGATGTGCATGGTTAATAATAAAGGGGTATACCAGTGATTTGGCATGTTTGAGCCCAAAATTTAGAACCTGCATACATGTTACATTCCTGCCAACCATTTTCTAAAACATGCGTTAAATATTAGAATTGTTTGGATCGCTAAATATTAGAATTGTTTTTCCTACCTCCCAGACTGACATTGGTTTCACTTCATTCCAGCAACACTATAAAAATCAACGTGTAGAGACTTGAAACACACTAACTGCCCCTGCAGAATTTTTAAACAATTGACACGACCATTTGTGAGCCAAGAGTGAAAAGTCACTATTTTCTTACAAAGTTGAAGTGCACACACACACACAGACACACACACACAGAGATGACATCAAGAGAATTGAGTGTGTCTTTACTGTTCCCATAGCATGACGAAAAAAAAATTGCTGCAGAGATCTAACTTGAATGTTTGCCTCCTCAGGGATCTGAAGCTGGACAATGTGATGTTGGACTCTGAGGGACATATTAAGATCGCTGACTTTGGCATGTGTAAAGAGAACATGGCTGACGGAGTGACCACACGCACCTTCTGTGGAACTCCAGACTACATAGCCCCCGAGGTGAGACCGGACATGTAGAGATGTGTATGTGATCAGACATGCATGTTTTGTCGCACGAGATCATCTCTGTCACTATCTGGTCTGAGTGTGTGTGACCTCCTGTGCTCTAGTTTAAGGTCATCACCTCAGGACACACACACACACACACACAGACTAATGATGTAAAAGTGTCAGTCAGTTTGCACACTGGGAAGTCCAAACTGAACCCATACAAGCTGGGTCTACGTCTCCTCGTGGCTTCTATTTTTAACACATTTTATCTTTAACGTGTTGTTTTGGTCAATTTGTGTGATAATTATTTCATGTATTTGCAGATGACGCTGCATTTGTGTCAGGCAAAAATCAGCAGCTCAGTACTATCAGTGGTCAACAGTCTTACATACCTCAGCTCTACAGTCAGCAGCACAAATTCACTTGATAGCGAGCTAGATATTTGTCTGGGCAAAGCATCTACTACCTTTGGACATTTACAAATAAAAGTACGGCACAATAGGCATTCGTGGATGAAGCTTAAGGTGCGTATGAGGCTTGTATGGAAGCCTGTTTCCGCCACTTGAAAAAAAAAAGCGTTCAGAGATTAAAGACAGAATTCTGACTTGAATCTCAGAATTCTGTCTTTTTTCTCAGAATTCTGACTTTAATCTCGGAACTCTTGTTTTTTTTTTTTTCAAGTGGCAGAAACGGGTTTCCATAGGCTTGTTTGCTGAACGTCTTGCTTTATGGCAGTGAATGTTGGCCAACATATAGAAGACAGGAACATCGTCTTAATGCCTTCCATATGAAGTGCCTTTACTCAGTCATCGGTATTGCACATGATCACGTCACCAATACACAAATTCTGAAGATAAAAGGGGCCAAGGACATCTGTATTTATCTATACATTCTGAGGCACTGCGTTGGTTGGGCTATGTAGTACGCATGGAGGAGGGATAATCCCAAAAACAATCTTCTGTGGTCAGCTTGCAAGTGGATCCCATCTAGTGGGTTGTGCTAAACTGCGTTATAAGGACATACGAATCCTTTGGCGTCTCTTCTGAAACCTGAGAAGCCACAGCGCAGCGTCGTCCTGATTGTCGCATGCGACAGAATCCCTGATGGAGTTGTGCAGATGTAGACATGACAAGTGGCTGTTGTTATTTAAGATCGTGATTTTGGTCTTTTCTGCAGCACTAATGTTTTTCCCTAATTAACCGGCAGCATACTTCTGGTACTGTGGACACAGATGATGAACTCACACTGACATGAACGGTTGAGTTATTGATTCTTTTTAAAACCCATCTGACAGACACATGGATGCAGGCTGAACATGCTGTGACCAGTTAGAGTCAGATTGATGATAAATTGATTGATTGATCCAGCTAAAAATCACACAGCAGGTTGCTGTTTCCCACACACACACAAACACACTAACTCCTCTTCATGGAACTTTATAGAATTGTGAACTCTTTGCACAGAGTTTTACTCTTAGTCCAGTACAGTAAACGTGTTCTTCTGCACTATTCTCTGTCTTGTTACTGCACTTCTTGTATACGTGCACTATGTTGAAGGACCATACCACCCATTTTGCATATTTGATTCTAATATAAATAAAATTTTATAATGAAAAATTTTATAATAAAATTTTTCAAAGTTTTGAATTTTAGCGTTTAAGCTTGATAAAAAGCGTGGAGTGTGGGTAGGTGGGTGTATTGCTTGAATATTTGATTTTGAAAGATTAAGAGATTTTGCAAAATATCAGGAAAGCTGAAATACGGTTTTATCCTTTGGGAAATGATTGTCAGTAACGTAACATGTATGAAAATTGAATATATTAGGCTCAAACATGCAAAATGGCTGGTATGATCCTTTAAAGAGATCCTGTAAAATTATTCCACTTCACAGTGCAAGACAAGACGTCTGCATCAGACTGCACAAGGTCAAGTTTGCTGCACGTCAGATTGTGAGATAAATATCATGCAATGAAACTACGCAGACAGGCAACTACACAGCTTCTCTTCTCTCTCTCTCTCTCTCTCTCTCTCTCTCTCTCTCTCTCTCTCTCTCTTGTGCACAAAGCTGTCGCTCTCTCTGTCACACACACACATGCAATCACACACTTTATACACACACCACAAACAGAGTTGTCTTATTATAGTCTTGAACCTCAGGAACATCCTCATGACGTTTCATGTTGTATTCCCTTTATTTGAATGTGGCTTGTAGCAGCAGTCAGATTTTGATCCTAAATTTTGTTGACATCATCAGAATTTTGTCGCAGACTGTCTTTGGTCACAAGAGCGCTAAGTCCACCATCCGTGGACATGTCTCATGTCTCATCTTGCAATGTGGGGCCACCATTTTGGATCTACAACTAGAGATTTCTTTCTTTTTCTCAAGATTGTTGTCTTTTATCTGGGATGGCCCAAAATTGCACATTGTATAGGAGCCTTAAAAGACAAGGAAGATTTTGATGACAACACCTTACATATTTAGACAGAGAAAACAGATGCTTTAAAGGAGGGGGAGAGGAATGTCAAACTGGAATAACCATCTTGGAACAGTTGGAGTTGGCTGTTACATCCCTACTCCTGCATCTTTAGTTTCAGAGCAGCTTAGATCTCCATTCAAGTGACTTAACGAGTCCTGTGACTGCTGTGTGACTCTAACGGCTCCAACGACTCTCTCATGACTCCATGTGACCCAATGAGCCACTTTCCTACAGGATAGTAAACCAGGATAAATGCTGTTTTACTGCCCAACACTGACTCACAACCAAAGAAGCCACTTGGATGAAACGTCTTCAAGACTAAACAGGAAGTTCAGTCAATAATACATACGTGCTCGAACTACACAATTAGCCTGGCTACTAATTCTGACTCTGTCATTTAATTTAATTTTGTAAAGAATATTTATTGTGTTTATTTTAAACAATGGCCAAAGTTCCAGCATATAACTTATAAAGTTCCGCCATATAACTTTGGAGGTATTTTGCTGAATAGAATTTAGATTCATGCTCAGGTCATTTGTTTTGCTTCAGGCATGTTGACCAATTATAACTCAAGGTTTTTTTGTTGTTGCTTTTTTGTCGATCCAGATGTCTGCTGCTGTTTCTCATTTCTTAAAAAGTCTGAGGACTCGAAATAGCCGCGCTGAGTCACCGTGGCGTCGTCGTCCAGCTCGCGGTTTGGATTAGACAGCGGCAGGTCCAATTTTAAACTTTTCGGCAATTACCGAGAGCTCAAACCAGCGTTTTCAGATCAGAGCTGTGAGCTGTCTTACAAAATCACGAGCTGTGGTTAGAAAAGTGAGTGAGAATTTATAAAAAAAAAAAAGTGGTGAAAAAGTGAGAGTTACATGGAAACAGCAAATGAGATAGAAAAGAGGAGTTGACAGAGAGCGAAAACATGCAAACATCCCCTCTGCTTTGCTCTCCTCCTCCAGGGTTCACACTGCATATTAAATGCATAATGCTGTAATTAGTGTATCCATTATACTGCACGTGCATGGTACTACAAAATACTCACATATTCCCTGTAGGTTTACTGCTAATTAACATCACCAGCATACATCAATATGCTACTGCTAATTGCTAATGCTAATTGGTAAATGATGCATGAAGTGAAATATTTATGTTTCTGTCATTGGTAATACATTGTATGATACTGTAGTACTTGCGTTGGCATTTATATACAGTTTTCTTTATAAAAATTTTCATGTTCTTATTTTCATTCAAAATTTAGTCTATTTTGAAACTTTTGCAATGTTTTAATGTGCAGACAACACTTTGACCCACTTCTACTCTTCCTTGTTGTGCACACTGAGTGAAAACAGACTGTTTTATGTACTGTTTCTTTAAGAGACAACACATTGAATTTTAAGGTGGCTTAAAATTTGATTTTTAAGGTGGCTAGAGTTTTCCTGGAAAATTAAAATATGGTTTCAGTAGGGCTGGGCGATATGGCCTAAAAATAAAATCTCAATTTTCTTCATATTTTCACACTGATGGACGATTTTTTATTTTTTATTTTATAATTTTTTTTGGGGGGGGGGGGGGGGNTAGCAGTGATGTCCAGCTTCCTGTCTGCTGCCTCTTGATGCTCTGACATGTTACAGTATTCCACCTACAGACCCGTTTGCTGCACGCCGTGAAGCATGCAGCAAATGGGTCTGTAACGTTTATAGGAGCTCCGCGCCGTGAAGCACAAAACCGAACAACTTCCTAATACCTTAATACGTTACCTTTTTTAGAAACGAGCTCATCTTCAGTTGAAGATTTGGTAGCGTCTTGCTAACATGTCTGATCTGCTGAAAGCTTCGTGGGCATGAATCAGAGAATGTGATGGACCGTTGATTGGTAAAGTTGGAGACCGCGTCCCACTGCAGGCGGAGCTGCGGACCCTCACGGACACGCGAAAGTATAAACAAGGCTTGTAGGTTTAACGCGCAAAAAATGGGAACGGGCTTGATTGACGGAGAGTGAGCCACTGCCACATATTCCCCGTTAAAAATAGTTAGATAGTAGATGTTTTTTAAATCTCGATTTTCCAATTCAGCCATTTTACACATCGTGCCAAAACGTAAAATCGAATTAATCGATTAAATCGATTTATCGCCNGCCATTTTACACATCGTGCCAAAACGTAAAATCGAATTAATCGATTAAATCGATTTATCGCCCAGCACTAGGTTTAATATTTTGAAAATTGTCAAACATGTATGCGGGTAGTATTTATTGGGAATAAACACACTAAGTTGATGGTATGGTCCTTTAAATTAATCTCATAGTAGTGGTGTCTCATCTGAACTAGGCAGCATAACGATAGCAGCGTCAGGTTTGTCATCTTACCGCCTGGGAGAAGCTGCATGAGTAACACTGTTCCACAACAGCTTCAATAAGGTGGACTTTCCCTTTAAGTTACACATTAATCTTCAGGACATGTGAAAGGTCACGGTTCATCCATTGTGCTGCTTGCATCGTAGGATCCCGTGTAAAGCCCAAGGCTGCTCATTAAGATCGTCTGTGAACGAAACCAACCACAAGAGGCATGTATGCTGAGAAATGCTTTCAACAACAAACTGCTACAGCAAGCCCTGGTGCACGTGTGTGTATGCTCCACAGCACACACACTTTCCTCAGAGCTTTCCACAGCGAGAACAGGCTGATATTCACGTCTGTAACACCTTCAGTCACGAGGGTGGTGGTGTGTGCTGTAGTGTTGAACCACACCAGCGTGTTTTTTTTCATCTGTTTCAGTGTGGAGGATGAGGTTTATATAGGAGCATAGGGTTTGGTGTGTGTATGTGTGAGCGTGTGTGTGTGTGTGTGTCTAGTGAGGAGAGAAGCCTTGAATAGCTGGCAGTCTGATCTAGAACTGTCACGTAGCATTAGAGCTAATATAAGAGTTGTCTTCAGAAAGAAACCATGCACACATACAAAGACACACGTACACACATCAGATATATAAACGCACACACACCTACTGTATGTGTCTCAACAAAGATATTATAGAGCTCAATATTCAATGTGTCAATTAATATTTACTGTTATGATTATGTATTAGTATTGTTTTATGGTAGTATATTAAGATTAAGAAACACAAAAAAAATTCTCTTACAACTATCACACACACACACACACACACACGTACGTGCTGCGGTGAATCAGCAGCACTTTACTGGCCACAGGCTTCCATACAGTTAAGGGAAAAAAAACCAGGATGAATGTAAGGAATGGCAGGGACTTGTCTATTTTTTCAAATGCAATTTGAGCATCATCTATTTTATACTTTATGAAAACAGCTCAAAACACGACAGAATATCTGAAAAAGTACACAACCTCTGAGGCACCAAGACACCCCTCACAGGAAATAAAAGCAGCAACAATAACTTAGTCTCATTAAAACCAAAAATCAATTAATATTTAAACTAAATATTATATAATTGTGTGTTAAAAGAATATGAAATTTTGTAATGTTGGATGCCAAACATGTTGTGTAAAAGTAGGAGGGGTTGGCGAAATAAGCTGTAGCTTCAGCCTTTCAGTCTGCAAAAACCATCTTAGCATTGTTGCTTTTCTGTTTACTTTAATTATGTATAAATGTTGCTGAAGCTGTGTTTTTTTTTGTATGTATATTGATGCAGACCGAAATAAATTTAATTTCAAATTTCACTTCATTTCAAATCTTGGATGGATGGATAGATAGATAGATAGATAGATAGATAGATAGATAGATAGATAGATAGATAGATAGATAATATATACTACAAAACACATAATGTAATATATATTTTATATTATATCTTATACATCTATATTATATTCAAACTAATACTGTGTCACAATATGATAGGATATTATATTACACAAATACAATGCAAACAAAATTGGGTCAGGTAATAATTAAAACAAATAAACAGTATATACACACACATTAACATTAAACACACTCAAAGTCAAACTGCAGTAATTGTTACCCAGAAAAGGATGTTAATGATATGCCATCATTCTCAATCTCTTCATGTTGATATGATCTCTTATTGACTTTAACAGAACGATGCTTCAGCTGCATGAGAAGGTTATTACACTCTGATCTGCAGCAATGAGCTCAGCTTTTTCTCTGCTTCTGCCCACAGATCATTGCATATCAGCCGTACAGCCGCTCTGTAGACTGGTGGGCATACGGAGTGCTGCTCTACGAAATGCTGGCAGGACAGGTGAGTCATATTCACACACACACATGCACACGCACACACGCAAGGTGTCACTTGGTTATGTAATTCCTGGGTGTAAGATTGCTGAAACCCAAGAATTCCCACAAAATTTCCATAACACATTCAGTCTCTGAAAATGTGGAGCTGTAGGTTTCCTTTGCAGATTTAACATGTGAATTTTCACTTTGGCAGCAGTATAAAACATTGCTCTTAAATATGAAGCAGCTCATTAACACACAGATCTTTATTCCCTGATATTTTTTTGTCGTAACCACCCGTACAAAAGGCCTGTAGAAATATAACATGTCAACAAAACATGAAAAATTTACTGAGAACTTGATCAACAAAACAGCATTTTAATTCAGATGTTACGCCTCTGCCTCTCTTTCTCATGTGAAATCAAATAAAAAGAACATCACACAGACTTTGGGTATCTTTAGCCAAAAGGACCAGTAGAGTGGAAATGACTGTCAAAACACCCACAGTATGGTTACTGATGAGAGAGGAGGGGGAAAAGATCGGCGTGTTAATGAGCTGCTTCATATTTAATAGCAACTATCTATCTAGCCTTTCAATTATCATTTTATAGATTTCATGTGACTATATTTTCTCTGAACAGGACGCTTTCCACACGTATGCCTTCTTTTAAAACTTATGCTGCATTTGACAGACCTCGGAACGCAGATTTTTCCGACTTCTTACTTGGAAAAAAGCGTTGAAACAGCACTTGAAGTCAGAGCTCCGGCTGGGAAACTTGGACCAAATTATCTACTCTGACTTACCGAGTATGACGTCACTCAACATGGCAGCGCCCGTGGAAGCGAGCTTTGTGAATAGAAATGATCAGCTAAAAGGCGAATAAAGTATTTTTTCTTGCGTGAAATTGAAAGAAAAAGGTCAGAATATATCGCCAAGTTAACTATCTATTTTGTATAATAACTGTTTGCCGTTGATACATAAGTGTAAATAATTTAATAATATTACTTCTCTGCATAGAATTTAATACTCACTGTGATTAATATCATTGTAAAACAACACAACCAGACACTCCTGTAGTCTAACTTTACTTTAGTTAGCATTTATTATGAAGTTTAATTAATTTTATAGTATTTATTGGTGTTCAGCTGCTTTTTTGGCTGAAACAGTTTGAGGTTGGAAGTTGGAGCTTCCAACTGGGAAAACTTTGACTTCTGAGGTCTGTGAACGCAGCATTAATCCTCTGTTTCACCCCCAGCCTCCATTTGATGGCGAGGATGAAGACGAGTTGTTCCAGTCCATTATGGAGCACAACGTGTCCTACCCCAAGTCCTTGTCCAAAGAAGCTGTCCACATCTGCAAAGGGGTGAGTGAAAGTTTTTAAAGTTAAATGCTCTGGTATAAAACTTGTTGTCCTGCTTCCATTACAAGATTCACAACTGATTTCCTTGGCAGCATCACTGGTGTAAAGCTGTTTGTTTGTTTAGGCTTTTGGAAGTACATATCATTTAGCTCCAGAGTTTATCTCCGTTTGCTGTCAGAGGGAATTAGAGGCGTGTGCGCTGCCTCTCACCCAAAGAATGCTGGGAAAAGCTGCAGCTACTGTACTTCATACAACCAGGCCGTCCGACACACTGGGAAGCACTGTGCGCATGTGTGTGTGATACTCGTGTTGAGATTACAATAACACAGACATGCACGCCCCTCTACTAAGCAATGGATGAAAGAATTATCATCATGTCTTGCATTGGAAAAATTAACTTATAGTATTAAGCACAAACTTAGAGAACTCTATAAAATTTGGGGCCTGTTTTTTTAAATTTTTTATTATAGGGAGGAATATGGTTTGTTTCTCTCCTTTATTTTATTTTCCGATCTGTAATATTGAAAAGCCACTTCTACATGTTATTCTATAAATGAATTAATATTCTTTTGTTTGTATNTCTGTAATATTGAAAAGCCACTTCTACATGTTATTCTATAAATGAATTAATATTCTTTTGTTTGTATGCTGCAATGATGTGCTTAATATATTTATTTTTAAGTGTATATGCACTTGTTAATGAATTGTGTTGTTGTACCTTAATAGTGAGATGGGATGGGGTGGATGGGTTAGGGAAATGTTGAGGGCACGATTTTGAGAGATCACAAAGCTTTGTAGTGAACTTTTTTGTTTGTTTTTTTTCCTTTTTTTTTGTAAAGCTATGTGATCTATGAAAAATGTAATAAATATATGTGCAAAAGGAAAAAAAACACACAGACATGCATGCATGTACACACACACACACACACACACACATACATATAAATCAGGATAACGACACACACTTTCATTTCGGGAAAGAGGAGGGGTTGTTACCTGGAATTCTATCTTCAGTGTATTTCTGTGCTTATAAACAGGGACATAAAAGGAGAGAACTGTGCACAGTTTCACTTCTCTGCAGTGCGTGGACAGAAATGACAAAAGAGGAGCTTGAGAAAGAAACTCCACCCACTTTGACACCTCACTGCACCCATCCAATCACTACATGAAGCAGGCATGCCTGGCGGAGTCGGAAAGTTGCAAATTGATGATGATGATGATGAAGATGAAATGTAAAACCTGCAGCCCAAACACTCCAGTATCTGATTATGTCCCAGCATAATAGCACAATAAATTAATTGAAGCTGACATTCCGTTTGCAAGTATTAATATTTAAGAAAGGAAAAGGCTTTTATTAATTGGACGCTCGCCATCGTGATGGCGTCAGGCGCTTCGTCTCAGCTTATTCCGAATACTCAAGTAGAAACATGAAACTGGCGACTTTTAACGGTCGTTTATTTTAAATTGGCAAAATAAAAGTAAACCTTTTAAATTACAGTAGTATTTGACTTCCCTTTAAAGGAACAAAGTTAAAAACCAACATGGAGTTTTACCCGGGAATTATGAGTATTATGGGAATTATGGGAATTGTGGGAATTGTGCTCAGAGCTTTGTTTATGTATGAAGCATTTGGATCATTGTAACGTATTCATGATTATTGCTTTAATGTCAATAAAGTCCAAACATGAGCACCAGAAAAAAAAAAAAAAAAAANAAAAAAAAAAAAAAAAAGGAAAGTTGCAAATTGTGTTGGACGCATATCCCCCTGGTTTGACCAAGGGAAAGAGAGATTCCACCACCTTCCAACTTTCCAACAGGCATTTTCCAGTTTTAGGTAATATATATATATAGAGAATGGATGGATGGAATTGAGCCAGCAGAACAAATGGATCAGCTTGTTTTCCATCAGATAGGCAGATCTGTAAGAACGGAACAGAAGTCATAGTCAGCATTCTCCTGCCATGTTGCTTTAGCTACCGATGACCCAGCTGCTAACACAGCTCCTGAGTCTCCTGAGAGAGCTGAATAGTACAGTAGGTCAGGGCGAGTCGAGCAGGAAAACACTGGAACACGGCAGCTGTTTGTCTCACGTATAAACAACAGTGTTTTGAAGCAAATGAAAGAGGAAAGGAGAGACAAAGAACATAAATTACTCAGGAGTGAAGCTGCCACATGCATACTTTTACCATTTTGAAAGCTCTGAGTGTGTACGTGTGTGTACATGTGTGTGTCCTGATACCACCTCTTATTTCAGCTGACCTGCTACTGGCATCCTGCTGCTCTTCTTCATAATTGATGAAGCGCTTGCCAGAAGCCTGGCCTAGAAAAGTGACAGAGAAGAGATGGGAAAGATGGAAGGAAGAAAGTAGAGGTAGAAGAAGAAGGGCAATCCCAGCACTCTGGACTCTGGAGGGGTTTTAATTTCTCTCTGAAACTCTCTTTTTTCTTCTTTCTGTCACTTTGTCCACGTTTTGTAGAGAGAATTGAAAGTGAAACTGTGTCCCGTTATCCCCATTTATAATGGCGTGGAGATCACAAACATATAAAGAATTCCTGTTAATAACCACTCCCCTTTCCTAAAGTAAAGTGCGTTTATATACATTTATATGATTAATCATGTTGAGATTACACAAAGTAATACACACACACACACACACAGCCCCCTCCTCTCCCATCTCTATGATGGTAGCCTGTCACCGTACCTTATAGTGTGGGCATTCTGAATGAGGACGGTGGCCAAGTCGGGTGGGCTGGGTCAGATGAAGCATACTGCTAAAGGAACATACCAGTGATTTTGCAGGTTTGAGCCCAATAAATACAAGCTGCATATACGTTACATTACTGCCAACAATTTACCAAAACATACTTGAGTAGAAAAATATTTTGCATTTTTTTTCCTACTTTCCAAACTGCCATTGGTTTTAATTCATTCCAGTAGGCTATTAAAGTCAATTTGTAGTGACTTGAAGTGTGCTTGATATAAACAATCCAACACATCATACATCATACAACATGCTGTTATTATCTTTTTTTTTGTTGAAGCTACTTAATTAACTGATCCAACATGGAGCTTCACGGAACAAAATGTATGTCTCCACCAGGGAACATAGTCCCAGGAGAAGACGGTTGCCAGAAATTAAAATGGCGTGCCTTCAAAAATCATGTTTAAGTGTTTTAGCAGGCAAACTGTTGAATTTTAAGGTCACCTGAACATTTGATTTTGAAAGATTGGGGGCTTTGGCAAAATAGCATGAAAACTAAAATATGGTGTTATGTTTTGGAAAATGGTTGGCAGTAATGTAATGTATATGTAAGTTGTATTTATTGGGCTAAAACAGGGGTACTCAAATACAAATGTTAAAGGTCCACAAAGAAAATTTTCAATAAGACAAAGGTCCAAAGGTCCATTTATTAAGGATTGTCTCAGATTGGGTTCCTAATTTATCAACTATTTATCGCTATGAACTGTCAGTTTGCTCTGTCACTCTCAATGAGCCCAACGCCGTGTCAGCCCATCGTTGTCATGGAGATGATGGGACGCTGAATGTTATTGGACCAAACCAAAGCAGAGTAGACGCTCTCACACAGATCAGAGCAGTCGGATATTCGGTTTTGCTTTCTCCACTGCGGAGAAAGCAGAGAATTTTGACTCATTGTTTCACAGCGATGTCTCACAGATAATACAAATAATACATATGAAAAGTAGAATTTGCTTAAAGTCTGGAGGCAGTTGTAGTTCGGTCCGGATCCAGACCGGAGTCCAGATTTTGAGGATGACTGGGCTAAAACATGCAAAAAGTATTGGTATGGTCCTTTAAAGGTGCTTTGAATGGTGAAGAGATGATGAAGTAGGTGTGTGTATGTGTGTGTGTGCAGACAGTAGAAACCCCATCTGCTTTCTCTTTTAATCTCTCTCTCTCTCTCCCTCTTCAAGAGAGAGAGCGGCTTGGAGGAAGTTTTGTGTCTGAACGCAGGCAGCTGAACCTTTATTTGACAGTTCATGACGCTGTGGCTCCGCTGAGATTTGTGCAAAGAGTTCTGCAGACAGAACGACTGAAACTTCATTATGAAATGCCAACACAACATTTTCGTTTTCAGGAGATAGTTTTAGTTTTCAGGAGATAATGTCGTAAATGCAAAGTAATCTGAAAGCCGAAGCTGCTTGTAGTTTGACAAGTGAAGTTTTTTGATAGAATTAATTATATTTTTACAAAAAAAAAACAAAAAAACAAATCATTGAAATTGACAAATGGATTAAAAATAACTGTTTGAATTTTAAAATATTTTAATGTAAATTGTTCATTAACAACTGATTTAATTACCTGATTTTTTAAATAGTTAATCTAATTGACATTAAAAATTTATATATTTATAAAACTACATAATTATATTCCCACATATTGTAACTTTCTCAGTGAATGTGGTCATAAAATCTTTTGGTTAATCATGCATTGAATTTCTCCCTCTAAAACAAACTACATTGTTAGCACTTGTTTTTTTCCAGCATATTTTGTTATCAAGACATCATCGTTCATGGCCTTGGGGTTTAAGTTATTCATTTCCTAAATTGGTAATAAAACTGCTGTTTGGACTTGTGTTCAATAAGTTCACTGATGTCTGACGGAAAATTTTTGATGGAGATATACGTATAAAAATAGATGGAGATATAGGTATAAAAAAACGGATGACAGACGACATGGTAGGATAGCGTGACAGTCAGTCAGAAACCTTCAAGGTGTGAGCTGCGTCATTTTAATGGTGACAGTATTGCATTTGCAGCAGGATGCATTCTCATCATCAGCATCAATCTTGCGAACAGACTGAAAGCTGCTTTCCTTCCTCATCAACAGCTTTCGCAAGCTGGATGCTCTCAGATGTGGCCCGGCCTGGCCTTCATGACAGAGAGTTTGGAAAAGGAAAGCTGGCAGGAGAGCTGCTACGTGACTTTGGTTTATTTCAGTTTTACCCTACGTTTCCCCCAGAAATAACAAAGTCTAAGGAACTGGATTGAAAAAAAATCTCTAGATTTGAGATTTGAAGTCCTCCCGCAATCCCTTTGAGATTGTTGGTGTTAAGAACAGAAAATGCTGTATTATCGGCGTATACGTTGAGTCACTGCTGTGATGGAGATTGAATGCACCGTCTATCTTAGTCTCCATGCTTAATTCCATGTCCCCCATTTTGTCCTTTACTTTGAGCAGTTGATGACCAAGCATCCGTCTAAGCGTCTGGGCTGTGGCGTGGAGGGAGAGAGAGACATCAGAGAACACGCCTTCTTCAGACGCATCGACTGGGAACGTCTACGGAACGGAGAGATACAGCCGCCATTCAAGCCCAAAGTGGTGAGTTCTGTGTGTGTACACTCCATGGTGACGGCATCATCAGCGACAGGGCTTCTTTGATTAAGACGTTTTCTGTAAGCTGTGTTTATTCCTGTCGTAAATAGGTTTGTTGCTACTTATTTCCCCTCTTCCTGAAGTCGTTACCCTTCACTTCCAGCATGTAATGTTTTGCAAGACAATTTCTTTTTGAGTTGCGGAGGATGCTAACAGTCTCGCAATGTGCTACAAGCAGGTTTTCTGTCAAGTCTGACATCACGGTAATCGATTTTATTTTTATAATATATCCCATTACTGTGCTAATTGATGTATTGATACACAAAAGCACAGTAATTTGCTCATTGACACTATCACACTGTCAAGCAAACTACCATATATAATCGGGTATAAGCCGAGTTTTTATTACAAAATTTCACAAAGCAAATCAGGGGTCGGCTTATACACACGAAATTCAAATTGATCCCAGAGAAGGAAATTTCCAGGGGTGGAAATACTACCCATTACCACTACCCATGGAAAATAGTTTCAATCATACCTTAGAATGAGATATTTCCTGTCAAAACATCTTATCAGCACATTTTGCGGTGGCCAGTAAGCGCCATTGTGATTAATCAAAAACAAAAGAATGGGCCAATCAGAGATGACCTTATAAAAGTGCTGTTTCATATACCGGTATGGTACCATACATTACACAGAACTGTTTGGTGATTCAGACAATGAAGAGGAGTCCAGAAAACTTAATGTTTGCTAATGTCAGTTACGTAAGTGGATTATTTTCAGAAAATCACAGGAATACTATGACAATTCTCAGGAAAACAGGTAATTTGCTAAACAAATAAAATGACAGAACAACATCAGGGGGTCGGCTTATATACGGGTTTCTTTAAAAATGTAAATTTGCAGGTCAAAATCAGGGGCTCGGCTTATAGTCGACTACATATGGTAATTTACAAATGATTTGACGATAAAACGGTTGGAACCAATCCTGTTGCTTTTCCAAACCAGCTCCAGAGCGTGAAACCTGACACCTCTGAGGGCTTCATGGGCAGGCAGATACGTATGATCTCCACACAATTATAAAGGAGAATACATGAGCAAACTGTCTCTTACAGTTTTCTTGGTCTGCAGACACAGCGAATAAAACTCTCCCTGTTTTCACACCTGAACACATCTGACCAATCGCTGCATGAAGCAGACGGGATTGATGGAGAAGTCAGAAAGTTACAAATTTTATCAGACCCAAACTCTTCTGATTTGACTGGTGGAAAGGGTTTTTTTTTTGTTGTTGTTTTAAACAACTTCCGACTACCCAACAGGCATTTTAGGTAAAGCATACTGTGTCTTTTAGCCTTAGGCCGGATTCTCATGCTAAGCGTTAGCGTTGCTGCTGACCTGGGCGTTCAGCGTTCTGCTTGCACATGATGAGCAGAGTCTGAGCAGCGCCACTCAACCTCACGCTGACAGGAAGCACTCGTTGCTAATGACAATTTAAGAGTTAGGACTGTAAAGATAGGATGTAGCCTAGACGCGATCTTTGCACATTCGTGGTTAAAATCGGATTTTGGCTTCAACTTGGGTAGCGACATGGACATCGCAAAAAACAAAAATGCTCTTCTTATTAGAAAAAAAGCGAAAAAACGGCAAATGTGGGTGCATGAAACCTCACATTTCATACACTATATTAACAATTTCCAAACCTGATGTCCCTGTCTGACTGCTGAACATTTTGCCAAGCAAGCGCCTTTTTAAAAATTTTTTTTTAATTAATTTTTTTAGATCATGATACGATTTTAAAGTTCAGATCATGATATGATTTTAAAGCTGTATTGTTACTCTACAGATTATAAGCTTCTCCTCATTTATTGTGGCGCTTCTGGTTACGTGACGTACAGCAGCGCTCTGATTGTTACATGTTGGAAAGGTCAGAGTCAAAACAGAGAATCTCTCAAGGCGCTCAAGGTGGCGTGATGCGACGTTAGGAGTCACCGCTCAGCTCCCAATACACAATAATGGAACGCCCAGGTCAGCGCAATGCTCAGCGCTTAGCTTAGGAGACATGCAACAAAGAGGGTATTTCATTGTTACACATTTTACTTGGCTGCCTTTAAGGCCACTGAGCTCTAAGAAAATGCCCCTGGGCTTTTTCTAAAATGTTTCTCAATTAATAATATGCAGCACAATTACTTAAAAATTAAAGATAAATAGAAAAAGAAGTTAGTGAACAAGAAATTATGAACTGCTTTCAATTACTAGGGCAGCTAATAGTGCCCAGTTCTAAAAAGTGCATAAATCAGGTTCATTTGATTGAACTTTTGTAGAAATTACCCATTTTAATTTATTTTATTGCACTTATTTATCTATTGAGCTTCAGCACATTTGTGGAACAACCCTGAAGTTGAACAGTGATCAAGAGTTGCCTCTACACTGAAATGATGTATTGATTTTTGTCTCTCTTTGTTACCTTTGGCTGTGGGTATGACCTGTTAGAGTTTGGTGAGCACAAATTAATAAGCTATCGCCCAGAGGCTTTTAATTTTTAACCAATTTAAATCAGAAAAATAAGAGTCTTTTTCTGCCTCAGCAGCATTCAGGGTGTCAAATGTGACACAAATACTCTAATTAGCCTCTAAAAGCATATTTGTGCACCTTCATTAGCTGCAGTGGAACCGACAATTTACTGATAGCCCGTGGCTTCACAGCATAACACAACTCATCTGTTGGTATATGTTCTGTTTAAAGGCTTTGCAAACTAGTGCTTGCCATGTAGATGCAATACTGAGAAAGAAATAATCTATTTAAATCTTTTGCCAGCACGATTTGCCTGCATATTATGGAATGCCAAATGCACCAAAATTAAATAAATAAAAACGACATTATGAAATAAATAACTATGCAAAAATCATTTTTATCATGAAATCTTATTTCATAATAACACTTTTATGTCATAATGCCCCATATTTAAGTCTCTTTTTTTATTTCACAACACCGTTCTTATTTCATAATGACACCTTTATTTCAAAATGCCCTGTTTTTCAAAAGTCTCTTTTATTTCACATCGCCGTTTTTCATAATGGCACATTTCATGACAAGACTTCACGAGATTTGAGGGCCAGTGGGCGTGGCCTTACGCTGATCGTTTGTTCCTGGTTCCAGACAAGGCAGACAAATTCAAGTCAAAACTTTCTACTATAAACACTACACACCTGGTTAGTGTGTAGTGTTTATTACAGTTAACTGTTATCACCATGGGGGGCGGCGCAAGATGGCGGCCAGTGAAGACGAAAAGTTTCGTGGTTAAGCCGGAGTTTTATGC
>VXCM01005264.1:0-35323 GCA_014773175.1 Lucifuga dentata
ATTTATTCGGGCTTGGGACCGGCACAAGGAGGACACTGGCTTGTGCCCCCTTGAGGCTGCATTCAGCTAGATTTATCAGGGTATAGTGTAATTAAGACTTCAGTTCAGAGGATTCCAGACAGGGACAGAGTCCTAATCCTGTTCTCAGTCAGGTCTGCCACCTGACTGACTGATGATGACTGTGGTGTTCCTGGGTCAGCCCTGTTTGTCTGGCAATCTCAATAAAGTTGATTGCTGTTGAGTGAGTGAGAGTGTATGCGTGTGTGTGTGGTGTGGGCAAACACTTTACTGCTAGCAAATACCAGCCCTTTAGCCATTCTCATTTCTCACTCCAATACACCGGGAACCCCCTACCGCATTAATGGAGCACAAACAGGATGTGTGTTTGTGCGAGCATGTGAATGTGTGAATCACTACAGGATACCTGCATTTACGAGTGCTCACTAATGTCCACAATTGTATGTGTTTTTGTGGTGCCTATAAATAGAAATGACAAGCTGGCTTTGGCTTACAGGTTACAGTCCCAGGGGATACCATACTGTAGGTGTCTGTGTGTGTGTGTGTGTATGCGTGTGTATGCTCTGAATCCTTAACAAGCATTACATAACATTAACCTTGCAAGCAGTCTCCCAGGGAAACGGCATTGCAGATCAGTAGGAGAGAGAGTGACAGAGAGAGAGAGATGCAGAAGAGGTGATGACAAAGATGACAGCACTGTCAATTGTAAAGCCATTATGCAGGTGCAAGTGTGTATGCACCGGTTTAAACACATATACTGTGCAGTGCTAATCTAAAACTTCAGATGTACCCAAATCTGAGTATGTTTTCAGAAAACTAAAATTTACTGTGGCTTTGATCACATGTTTTGTATGCTAATTTGTTTTCATTCTTATGCTTTTTGACTTTTGCATGCTTATGCTCTAGAAATCAAGTATTGCTTACATTATGGCTGAAGACGTTTCAATGCAATACTGTTTTGAATTTGAGCCTTTATGTCCTTATCATAGCGTGGCCTCATGGTGGAGCCCATTGGCTTTAATTTAATTGGTATGACTTTGCTTTGATTAATCAATATTATAGCATGTCAAACTCAGCCACTCCCATTTATTAACAGTTGAATTTTTTTTTTTTTACTTTTTTTTGCCTAGTTCAAAGGTAATAAAGACAACCGACTCCATATGCTGGCAATTCATAACATCAGATGACAAATTGACAATGAAAATTTTGATAGATAACATTTCTGTTGATAAAATAATGTAATACCATAAATCAACGGACATTCATGCAGACACCATACTATCTATCGAAACAACTGCACGCCTCATCAGCCATTTGTCTTGTTACACATTACTGGAATTCCACAATGCTCCCCAAGCGAGCACGCTCTGGACTTGACAGAGGATTGGTCGAATCACGGAGTGCGGAAGCACTGATTGCATATTTGTAAATCAGGATTAGAGGCCAATCTCGTAGCAGGTTGATTGAATCGGGCTGTCTGTCTTCCTCCCTTGATAAGCCCCTTGGCGCTTTCAGGAGGGGAGAGATAAAGGGATTTGGGCTCTCAGAGATTTGCAGTGAGACTTTTTATACACCCCCGTCCCCTTACCCTCAATGGTTGAGCAGATTGTTGTCAACCAGGGCTTCAAGGCAAGTGCTCACAATATGTTTCTCAAATTCAAGCTTTCCATACTTCAGGAGACAAAATTTCAGAATATTCCTCGGTGGCTCAGTAGTTGTTGCAGTCATTTCACAGTAAGACGGCGCTAGATTCAACCGTCAGCTAGGACCATTTTGGATGGAGTTTGCATTCTCCCTCTGTCTAGATGGGTTTCTCCTGGGTGCTCCACTTTCCTCCCACAGTCCAAAGATATGCAGGTCAGGTCAACTTAAAATTCTAACTTGAGCGTGAATGTGGTCTGTCTCCATGAGTTAGCCCAGTGAGAGACTCGTGACCTGTCCACACGGTGGGACCAAGTGAAGTTTTGAAAGTCAAGGATTCAAAGATTTTATTTGTCACATGCGTAACAGTTGTGCAGTGAAGTAAGGCAACTAAGTATTAATTCGTCTCTCAAGTCCCAAGTCTAGTCCCACGTCAAGACAGACAAGATAGGCAAGTCAAGCCTGACAAGTCCAAGTCAATTCACAAGATTCAAACTTTGGTTTCAAGTCCTAAACAAGTAATAATCCCCTCTACAGCAAACTAAATGCCAGAGTAACAATTTGTTTAGTCGATTTCCCAAATTGCTGATGTTTTTTAAAACTGACTGCATTACTTGAATGCATTTGTATAATTGTATAATTTTAATCTTTGGTTTAGGGAGGTATCAATTCTTTCTGAGTTAAAAGGCTCAAGTCCAAGGGAAGTGACAAGTCACATGTCAGAGTCAAAGTTGAGTTGTAAGTCTTTTTTTGATTATGTCAAGTCAAGTCTCAAGTCAGCAAATTTATGAGTGGTCCAAGTCGAGACTAAGTTACGGGACTCAAATATACACCACTGGTACTCTACCTGCGTGTTTGGATAGACTCCAGACTCCCACAACTTTGTTCAGGAATAATCAGTGTCGGAAATGGATTGATGGATGGATGGAAGAATCACAATTTTGCTTAGGGTTGAGAATGTAAATTTGTTTTCTGTTCAAGCCAGAAATTCAACACTCCACAACTTGCAAAATTACTCCTCCAGCTTTAAGATTAATTTCAGTGCCAACAAAGTCAGAAGAGAGTTAGCCAGGAGTGCTGAGTCAACACAGATAATGTTTCTCATTTTTCCACAAATGACTTCTACCAACAGGAGCAACACAGAATGAGTGGTGCTTTGTGTCTGTCTGAAAGGAGCAGGGACATTATAAACCATGCACCAGATGGAGTATAGTAAATAAATAATGTAGCAAAATCTCATATATCAGCACTAATTTCTATTACTATTAAAGTTATGCTGTGACATGTGCTCTCATCTGTTCTCAGTGCAAAAATGGCTGGAAACTCAATTTCATTCTTTCTAACCAGCATATTGTTTTTATTCATTACTGAAAAAAAAGGTTGCTTTTAACTGCTCTCAGCCTAAAACACTCATTTGCCACCCACTCAAATCATGTTCTCATCATCTAAATGGTAAGATTTATTTAGAAAAATTGTCAGTCATTGACTAGTATGCATATTTCTCCCAGTATGTTATCTATATCAGTATTCGATCAATACAGTACATCACTACAATAACCAATATGCTGCAAAAGTATCATTTTCACATTGCACATACCATGAAAACCACATTGCATACTTCTTACCTCGGACTGTTTGGAATCATGAAAAAAAAAAAAAAANAAAAAAAAAAAAAACATCCATAAAGACAGTAAAGCAAAATATCTCTTTAATAAATGACGAGGCACTAACCTCTGAGAACCTCTGGACATCCTGTGTGAGGGTTCCCACGCGACTCCAGTTGTAGTAGTTGAGGAACTTGACTACAGCCGGGTTCACAGCGTTGTCTGATGGGACGGTGCGGAAGAAGTTGGGATACTTTTTCTTGTCTGCCAGAACTGGGGTTGTTGCTGCAAAGGACAGCTACAAGAAGAAGAAAAAAAGGGGAAGAGAAATACAGTGAGCACTGAGCATTTTTGCGTTTAGACAAACAAACTGAAGCACCGATGAAAAGAGTTCAGGACAGCCCTTGCTTTATATGGAAGCATTTCAGCAATTAAATTAATTAATTACGTCCATGATGAGCACAAAAACCCTCACTCATACTCATTTCAATAAACCCTCTTACTATCCTTAAAAGGTCAATGAAGCCATCACATCCAAAAAAGTGTCCACAGTAAACACATCTGTAAATATTGTGTGGAACTGATGGTTCCCAGGATGTAGCTGGAAGTGTGCTGTGCCTGTGTGTGTGTATAGAAATATGTTCAGATGAGTCCTTGTATGGGTGTTTCTAATGTTTTGGTAGTGAAAGAAAAAAGCAGCTTAATAATGATTCATATCCGGGTTGTATTGACTCACTTTGCTTCCATACAAAGCTGTGAAGTTTCAGCAGTTTGAGGTTCCTCATACAATCCCTTCAAAAAAAAAAAAAAAAAAAAAAAAAAAGACTAAACCTCAATCATTAATTGCCTTTTTACACACAGCTATTATTCCATTCAAACACTGCAACCTAAGTACATTTTAAATACACCCAAATCAATTCATGTTCACAAAAAAAAAGTAAAGTTCGCCAAACTTTAGAGGGCAAACTTTGCATTATTTTTCCAATGCATTAGCATATTAATGAACAAAATATGAAGCAGCAAGCATAAATCATAACTGTTTGCAATGTACTTGAAAAAAATTTAAGAGTGTAGCTTAAGCTGTTTGCTGGCCCAGTGAAAGTAGCTAAAATGAATTGAGCTATTCATCTCATGGAAGCGTGCTTGTGAACCATAATGAGAATATTTAACAATAAGATGTACAGAAGTCAAACATCTACTGTATATACAAATAAACAATGAGGTTTTGTTACTGTAATCATGTATAATCCCCACAGCAGTGAAAGGTATTGTAAATATTTAGCTCTACCAGCTAAGAGGCCACCAAGCAGTTAAGCTGAGATGATAAAGCACTATGTTCTATTTTCAGTGTCCTATCTGTGTTAAATTTAATGAGTGATATGAATCAGTGCAGGGTTAATTACATACTTTGTAGAGATTAAGCAGAACTTATGATTCATGATAGTAATCAACACTAGAATATTATGATTCTGATTGAAACCAAGAGGTGTACCAGTAGATTTCCTAAAAGTAAGCTAAGACCTTGCAGAGTTGAAGCACCTCCTAACTTCAGATCCAACTTTGATCTTCTCATTAAGCGACTACCCACTTTCAGACATGTTCACAACTCACCAATCACATCTTTATAATTGCAGTCATCTGCCTGATTACTACTGAAAAGTAATATAATAGCATGAGTTTGCCAACATAATCCAAGATGTGCTTGAAAAGAGTAACTTACTTGGAATAAAACTTTTTTTTTAAAATCACATATCAGCTATATTAGCATGAAAATGTCATGTTAATCAATGTCCATACTGTTAGCCTTTCACTGGATCCCAAATCTTTGACAAATCTTCACTCAACCTGCAGGAAATAGTCAGCTAAGCCTTTAAATCACCACAGACTCTCTGTTTACACATCAATAAGAAGGCCTTTAAAACAATACATAGATTACAGCCATCAATGAAGCTGGAAGAACGGTCTTTATCTTGCTACCACTGCTAAATCCAGCAATTCAACTTAGAGGCTTCAACTGGTCTTTCCACTATTATTCTAATCTCCATTAGAGAAGGCTGTTTGCTGCACCCACGCTGGGAGGTGCTCTCATGGATCTCCAGTAAGAACAAGTGATTTTCTTAAATCAAGTTGATTGCATGTATGTAGCACTGTCCTGATTGCCTTGGGAAGAGACTTTGTAGTCAAAAGAAGCCTCCACAAATTTAGCCTTTTCCCAAAGCTTTAGGCTAGCCTCCTTTATGATGCTTTATGGGAGATCATTTTGGCACAGTTTTATTTGTTTTCTT
Source organism: Lucifuga dentata (assembly GCA_014773175.1). Classification (NCBI taxonomy): domain Eukaryota; kingdom Metazoa; phylum Chordata; class Actinopteri; order Ophidiiformes; family Bythitidae; genus Lucifuga; species Lucifuga dentata. The sequence continues at coordinate 5,549 of VXCM01005264.1, forward strand.
TGGTCCAACAGAAGAACAAGAGCAAAAATATTATTGACCCATTTACATATTATTAAAAATTTTATTGGAGTGCTGGTGCTATTAGTTATCCATTTAGTTTTCTTTTGAAGGGAAAAGCAACTAAGTGGTAAATTTCACAGGGTCATGAGCAAATATAAGCAGTGACACCTTTTGCTTTTCAATATCGTTGGTTCATAAGGTTAGCTGAAGGTTGATGATGGATTTTCAAAACATACTGTAGCTAGTAGAGTGAAGGCACAGACTCGAAGGTGCGCTAGACTAATATTTTGTTGAGAATTAATGTCAAAAAGAACAAATAATATAGCTTTTGTTTGGTCTCAGAGAAAACTAGGACATCCTCAGAAATAAGTTGTTGTCTCTGCATGGTCCTTGAATCCAGGTCAGCTGATTGGGGCTAAAATGTACTAAAATAAGACAGAATGTTTTTTTTTTGTTTTTTTTTGACAATTCAAAGAAGGCCAAGTCAACAGGTCAATCCAGATCTGCTTGTGAGGACAGCGCACTGACATTAAAGATGAGAAGGAGCTCTGATATGCATTATTTAAAAAATAGGCTGTTCTCTACCTAACTCTGTAAGTCTTTTTTAAAGGGAAAGTCAAAAATAGTTTTATGATATCACATATCTGAGCGTAGTGGCTTATGTAAGAGCGTTTTGAAGCAGGCTGACCCAAACAGAATGATCTTTTGTGGAGAGCCCAACACCAATGTTGCATCTACACATGAAGTGTGCACCAGGCATAAATCATGCAAAGCTAAAGGTTCATACATTCACAGTCTCTAAATGGAGCTCTCTCCTATTTACACACATTGCCGTGGTAATTAAAACTGTGACGATGGACTCTGTGAAGCCTCTCCCATAACCTCACTACAAGGTCACTGAGGCTCTTGGTAAAATGACTTAGATCCACTGAGACATCTCATTTTGTAAATACTGAGGTGAATCAGATATTATTGTGATGGTGATCTATTTAGACATTCTGTACACACCTCCAGTTATCACTTTCTGTTTGAACCGAGCACAAAAGCTTTGCTGATCCTCCATTTGGGCTCTTGTTCAAGTCACAATTAAGCCAGTTTTGTGTTGATCATTATTATGTGAAACAGAAGCAAAGAAAAGAGAATCTGAAGTGGAAACAGACAGTGACAGAGAGAAAATGAGAGAGAAAGGAGAGATGTTTCTTGCTGATTGGCCAAACATAATGCAGTGATAAAGGTCTGGTGCACATCAGATTCCATGACATCTAACTGAGCGGCATTGGTAGATTTATACAAATTTCCAAAACACTGCTAAGTAAAACACGAGTCAGTGTGTGGCCATCAACTAAAGTGAATAAGAGGGCATTTCATTGCTACTCCCACCATAAGTTTTTTTTTATGGAAGTGTTTGCCTCAGTATCTCCCAGAGAAAGCTACCATAATGTCACTGTTCTTTTAAATAATAAGAATAATAAGAAGCCTGTATCACATCATCTCTTTATTGATGTCTTTTTTAATAAAATTTAAATTAAAACTTATAATTATTTTGTGATATTTCACCTTTTTTTTTCAATCATTTCTGTTTTTTCCCAAGCACAACCTCAACATGAGCACAAATAGGTCAATGGAGGCTAAACAACTGACGATCCATCTTTCAGAAAGCCTAAATGCTTCATCAAATATTTCAGTGCTTCTCTGTGCATTACAACGCAAGCCACTAAAGCTCCCTGCAGCTAAAACCTAGACATACCTTCTCTCTGAGGAAACATCTCCCTGCTTTATAGAAATACACATCATCCACAACAAAATGTCTCATTGTTTGTAACTTCTGCAACTGACCTGCCTGATTTGGCACGCTCGTGGGATTGAGAATCAATGCAGCATAAATTAAATCCAACAAGCTTTGCAACCTTTCCTTGCCCAAGCAGTTTGAAAGAAAAAAAAAATGAAGATGCAAGAGTGTGCCTAATCACATTGACGGATGTAATAGCATTGATTGGTCCTAGCTAGCGGGACTGGTTCGCAATAAGATCTTGGTTGGTGTTAATTGCGTGGTTGGCCTTTGAGTAATGAACTTACTAGCAAGGAGAGGCCTTGATAAAAAATGAATAGTGGGTAAATATCAACTCAGTCATACTGGTTGGCTCATGCCTTTCATGTTTATAATACCAAATACCAAAGCTGTTATATCATTGACTAAACTGACAGTTGTGTAATCTGATACCACCTCAAAACACACAAAATCATAGATTTATACAAACATGATTGTGTATTTACCTGAAAAAGAGACAGAGGAGAAAAAAAAAACATGATTCAATAATTCAGCCAAATGACATTTAAAGAGAATTTGTTACTTCATCAATCATTACAATTTCTCCAATAGCATATTAATGGAAACATACTTCTCAACCTCACACTGATTATGTAAGTTCAAATATTAATAAGCCCATAACTTTTGTAGAAAAGAATCATCAATATTCCGACTACACACATACCAACCTGCAAAACACCCAATATAAATTGTATGCCTTATTTTATAATCACTTCCTACAACTATCATCTCCACATAAATTCTAGCATAAAGAAACCAATCTTCCTATTTATATTTGTTTGCCAAAACATTTCCTGTCCAGGTGTGGATACAACAGAAGTGTGACAGAGCAAAGGCTTATGGGTGATCAATAAGACATGATTAGCAGGTCACCAGAGGTCGCCTGAAGTGATGAATGACATATTACATCATCATCAAAAGTCGCACATGCCACACACAAACATAATCATACTGGACAAAACACTCTGATTCAGCCATTTTTTAATCAGCCCTCCCCACGAAATCATGTTTAACACAAAAATACATCTTAAGAGGCCAGTACCAAGTTTCATCCAGATTTTTTTATGAAGTTGGCAGTAATTGTTTTAAGATAATTTTATAATGTTGCATGAGAAACAAAAGGCATAATCCCCTGACAGTGAAAACTAAATTTTAATGTGGGCATTGGCTTTCTAAGACAATGAATCCTACAAAAAGAAATAAATGTGCCTCCATTAATTTCCCTCAGTTCCCATCACAACTAGGACCCATAATTGTACATGAGCATCAACACATAATTATTGGATGCATCTCTGAATAACTCACTTTGGAGAGGCGATATAAACAAACTTCAGAAAGTTATTGAATTGAAAAGGAAATGTTTCATTAGGGACAATATCAAACAACTTCAAATGCTCAACCCAGTTATGTCTATTATCTCTAACCTCTCCCACATCACAATGGATTCAAAGTCCATCCATCCTGCCAGAGCTTTGGGACCCCATGCAGAGTAAGAGCGAGGTAATAGTAGTGCTGTTGATCAGGAAGCATGGAGGTGGTCCTGAGGTTTATTCAATATTCAAGAGAGGCATTTGGTGCACGGTGGGAGCACCCAGCTGGAGAGATGGTAGAAAGGGAGATGCTTTGGACCTCTGAGCGACCACATTCAGAAGTCTTAGCACCAGGTTGGAGGAAGGAGAAAGAGATTGATATTGTAGGTAAATGGTGGACGAATTGAGAGAGATACCCAGCAGTGATAAAGGAACAAGGAATGGAGGTGACAGAGACAAATAGGGAAACTAAACAGGAAAAGAACAAAGGTGATAAAGGACATGCCAGTTATCAAGGGCTACATGTGAATCTGATCGCCGGTGTCTCATATTGTGCGCCTGTATGTTTCTGAGTGTGTGAACACAATGCACCACAGTTGAGCGTAGGAAAAAAAACAGCAAAAAAATTCTCAGTTGAAGTTGTCTCAGTTAAGTTGGAGGCTAAATGGAGAGGAGTGAATTTGCTGCTATTTGGCTCTGTGATGAGAGAGTAATGGAGAACTTATTGCTGCGTGGATTGTCTACAAGCAGAGGGATCAGATGTACTAATAGCACACACCAGGCACAGTGGTTTCAGATACACAACTGCACAGCAGGATTGGGGAGATTACAGCTTTCCACACATTTGGGCAAGTGTGTGTGTGTGTGTGTGTGTGTGTGTGTGTGTGTGTGTGTGTGCATAAAGCGAGACACTGTCACATTACGAGTGTATATAAGTTTCCACATGCATAATGTGAATGTATGCACATAGAGGATGCCTACACATATCGTTGCTGTGTATTTCCAGATTGGTGATTTTTTTAAGCTTTCAGATAAATTGAAGGATTACATGGTTTTATATGAGCTGAATTTTCCTCCATCATACCATCATGAACTGCCTAAAACTCCTGTGGAATAGCTCAAAAATGCTTTGCCATCAAGCTTAAAATATTTTTCTTAGCTCCTAAAAAGTTGACATTTTAGAGACACGCAGTTTTTCACAGGATAGCAACAGTATATGAAAACCAGAAAAAAATTACCTTGCTGGACGATTATACCACATATAAGCACACAAAAACACACACACACACACACACACACACACATTTGAAAGAGGGCACCACAATTGATTTTACATGGTCTTGGTTTTTCATTTCTACAAATTCCTACAAGCTATTCAGGAGGAGATAGCTCTGTGTGTATGTTAAGTTTTTATTATTATTATTTTTTCTTTTTTTGGGTGGGGGGGGAAGGGGGGAATATCTAGCAGCACCAGGAAGATAGAAAGTGAAGAAGATAACTGTTGTGTAGAACTAATACTGAGGATGGGAAGAAGGTAAAACACCTACCCTGTAGATTTATAGTTAAAGTCAAAATGTATTGCATTAGTGCATTTACTATAAATAGTACTATTTTAAAATACACTCCTGACTTTTTGCACTCTACTTCAGTACATCACCCTAAATAACCTTTCCATATAGTGATTGAATCAGCAAATCGTAGACTCAAGCAGGCTAATGTGAAAATACCTGGAAAGGTTTTTTTATTCTATACTAATTCTATACTCTTATTTCTCATCATTTGTTGAAATACTAGACTGACACAAACTCTACCATGTTGTGTGCACATGGCAGTAAACTGTACATCATCACGCAGTAAGTTGACACACTGGCCTCTAGACAGGTGACTGATGTGTTGGTGACGTATTTTCTAACAGCTTATGGTCTGCTGCAGCCCCTGCGCCAACATGTCCATCATGTTATGCTTGCAAATGCCAACACATACACACTCCCCCAGACACTGATGACTGATGTTCTGTTTATGTTTGCTGGCCTTGCACACCCCAACACCCCAGCACATCATTCCCATCTTCTGTCAATCGTTTAAGCTCGCTTTCATCCCTTTTGTCCTTTCTCTCAGACTGTCCTCTTTCCCTCCTCACAGAAGGGACAGAGAGATGTTGGCTTCATTGGCAGCAACGCTGTCACATATGAGGAGCAGTTCTTGACCAAACAATGCAAGGAAGAGCTTAAATTTTATTTGTTGACGCCTTTCAAAACACTCAAGGACACCGTATAACACATCAGGAAGGAAATTAAAACAAAGGATTCAAGTACAAGCTAGCAAGCAAGTACAAGCTCAGGAGAGCAAGGTAAGATGTCCACCTGCTGTGAACAAATTAAAGCCTTTAGCTCATGTAGCATTTCAGAGCCAAAATGTAATATCAGGTACTCATACAGGGCCAATCCCAATGTCACATTTATTGTTTAAAAAAAAAAGAAAAAAAAAAGCACTGAATGCTAGAAAGGAGTTGCTTCAATGGCAGCANTTAAAAAAAAAAGAAAAAAAAAAGCACTGAATGCTAGAAAGGAGTTGCTTCAATGGCAGCACATGTGAGACTTACATGCTCACAGGACTGATCAAAAAAAAAATTAAATTAAATAAAACCTCACACAACAAAAATTAAATGCTTGCACAGCAGTAGTCTACCTGTATGACGCACAAGCAACCGCGTACTTTCTCTATTGATATAATTAATGACAAAAGTGCAACTTCTGTAACAACTTCTATTTCTGTTAACTCAACCTTTGCAGCAGGTAGTGTGAATTTTAGACTGGTCCTATCAACATCAGCAAATTAGTGGCACATGTGAAGCCATTCAAGTGGATCCTTGCATGCACTGTATCCACTCTTCCACGTTTGAAGTGTGATGCTTGCACTGACCCTCACATGCGATCACATGCAGTCAGAGGCTTTCATTTACCCACAGTGAGTATGGATATGTCACTCTGCACGTGCTGATTCCTCTTACAAGATTTTGCTTGTGCATTTTAGTCTGACTTTTACTGAGAACACTACTTTGAACAAAACTGAAGAACCAGCCACCAACCATTACTCATGACTATAATTCATAACAAGTCTAGCATCTAAATCTTTAAGATTGTCCCTTAGTTGGTCAATGACATCAACATGCACAATATACTCTAATTTTTGTCTTGTTTCTACGACTAAGCCAACAATGTGAGTAAGACGTATACATGGATCAAATTTATAGGATTAAGTTGCTTAATCGGAGTATGAAGGAGAGTCCACTGGGAGATGAAATGCATGCCGAGATTGTTTAGTCCAATTATAAGGCTTGGATCATTTACATGTTTGAGTGAATCGAGTTACAATCCCATAATCTAGACTGATACAGAGAATGTCATTAACGATTTATGCTGATTTCAATTTAATTATGGGACATTTGGGGGGGGGGGGGGNCAGAAAAAAATCAATTTGTTGCCTTAATCTGTGTATAACTGAAGTTTTAACGTGCATGTAAATGTACTGACTGACTATATAAATAATATAATGCTGTATAAAGAAGAATTAGCTCAGATTAAGATGTAAATACTCTTCCTTCAAGCTGATCATTCCGGAATCTAGTTTAAGGCGCTGGAATGTTCAATAGCTGTTGTGTCTTATGTGGATTTACAGGTGCAGTGCTGAGATTGAGTTTGGTCTTAAAATGTCCATTTAATGTTACAGTCACATGCCAAGTATACTAAATCATAAGAGCGCATGTAAACAAGTTTATTCATTAACTAAAGCTGTAAATCAGTTATAGCATGAAGATGTACGCAGAAAGCAGTCGCCAATGCAGTCCTATCTCAACCCCACCAAATAATTCATCAGTCTATTTGACATGTTTTATAGTATGTGCTTGGTATGTGAAACATGACAGGCTCACTGGACATTTCTCAATAGGAGGCATCAGTTGTGTCTCTAAGAGTGAGAGGCAGGAAGACAGGTCCTACCTCCCTTCCACCGCCTCCACACAGAGATGGGCTTAAAGGACTCAGTGCTATTCATCATGTGACCATCTGTCAACGAGTTGTCCTTGAAGGATGGAGATGAGAGGCAGAGGAGCATGGTTATCACAAACAGGATCGAGGAGGAGCATTTTCTTATTGATCCAGGTGTGGTGGAGTGTGCAGCAGATATTGACAGGATAGGACGTGCAATGAAAGGAAAGGATATGATGTCTGCTTAATCTACATCTTACCTAATAAATGTTTAGGACTTGATGGATGTGTGACAAATTTTCCAGTCATTTTAATCACAGCTTCTCTCCATTTCAAGCGCTGCTTTGAGAATTTATCATCTTTTATTATTTTTTTTCCACTCTTACACTCATGCAGATCACATTACTACTTGTTGCAAAATCTCTGACACAGAAAAATCTGTAAAAGCTCAGGGGGAGGTGGAGGGCAGGGGGGGTGGAGACTATGACTGATAGTATTCTACTTCCTAGCTCCATAACTTTTCTATTTATAAATTGAGATTTGATACCGTAACCTGAGATCTCACTGTGCTCCCTGCTGCTGCCATTGGCTTCCTATGAATGATTAATGAGCAGATGCTGAACTGTTGAGACCATTATTGTTCTTTTCTCCCCTCCCTCCCTCGTCTCTCCATCCAACGCTCTATACACTGATTCCTTTGGGAAGGCAGAGGATTACATTGCATGAGCTAGTATTCTCTCTGCTTACTGGACAACTTGTAGTGAACACACTGCAAAAAAATGACCTGCTTAACAAGCCCTTTTACCCCTTGTTTTCAGTCCAGATATATTATATAAATACATACATATATATATAATAAAATATATTATTAAAAAAGTTAAACATTTCCTCTGTTCTTCTCTCCTCATTTCATATGCAGCCTTTCAATCCCTTCTCCTCTATTATTTTTCTCCTAATGCAGAACAAATGCTGGATCAAATCAAAATCCAAGTGTGTACACATGAGACAGCTCAAACACACGCTTTAGAAAAGGATGTTTCATCTTAATAATCTAACCTTTGAAATGGGGGGAAATCTGCCAGCTGAAACTGCAAGAAAATTGGTTGGAGAAAAAACAAAAATCAGTGGCCCATTTTCCCGTGGGAGAGATGTGTACATGTTTACTAAAGCTCAGTATAGTATTACAATATTTGACAGAACAACACATAAAATGCACAGCGTAATATTTCATTGTATAATAGGGTATGTATAGGCTGTGTGGGGAAGCCCACACACAGCCTATTCATGTTGCGAGTAGGCAGACATTTCAACTGAGACATTCAGCTATTGCATGTATCTTTTAAGAAGGAAGACATCTCTCTCTCTCTCTCTCTTTCTCATTTGCTGGAAGATGCATTTACAGTCCATCCTTATGGGATTCTATCCATCCATTTGGCCCAATAATATTCAGATGTGACTCTTCCCTGTGCTTTTCAATTAAATAGTTGATGAAGACAGAGATAAATAAAGCATGGGTACACAGAACAGACGCAGCATGTAGGAGAGAGAGGAAGATGAGGAAAAGCACAGCTTCTGTGCCAAAGCAGAAGGATGATGCTGGGAACACCCAGATGGTTTCATGAGCTCTCTCTCCCTCTCTTATTCTCATTCTCCTTTACGATATCTCATCCTTTTCCCCCCATTGTTCTCCAAGGACGGCTTCATCTTGTTTTTCAAGCAAAACAGAATAAGAAAATGAGTCGGGGGAAAAAAGAGGAGGATGCATTCTGAATGCTTCCTGAACATTTGAAGCTCAGCAGAATAAAGCAGAAACACTGAATGTCTCTCTCTCTCTCTCTCTCTCTCTCTATCTGTCACTCTCTCTCTGTCCCCCATCCATGTTTATGTGTGCAAATTATCATGAGGTCAGGCCAGGNCTGTCACTCTCTCTCTGTCCCCCATCCATGTTTATGTGTGCAAATTATCATGAGGTCAGGCCAGGTGCAGCATGTGTCTGCTTTGTGTCTGTGCCTATGTGTGTGTGTGTGTGTGTGTGCGCGCTGTATATCTGTTTGTATGTGTGTCTGACAGCACTAGATTTCCTTGGTCGCTCAAGCAAAGCATTCCATTACCGAGTTTAGGCAATATGGAATCTAATACAGCGCTGCATCACTGCTGGAGTTCCACTGACTTGTCATAAGTATGAAAAGGAGCTTGTGGTGGGAGGGCCACTGTAATTGGTTATACATACTTGAAAAAGCTCCCCTGAAATCAATATTACTCAGACTACCGAGCCCATTTCCCTCTTTCACTCTCTCTCTTTCTCCATTCACAAAAAAGACAATAATGTAATCCTCCAGATTTATCGTGACTGCACCCGCTCTCACTCCTCCCTCCTTCTCTCATCTTTCCCTCTCTTCATCTCTCTCCATTAGAGGACTAATTTGATTTACAGGCCATCTCTCCCCTACTTACAGCCAGGACTGAGATTGCCTGGAGATATTAGTATAGAGATGAAGAGGCCCAACATGCTTTTACATCTTGGTGTTTCCCTATGACAAGCCCATTGAATTATTTATGAATTAATGTGATTATAGCTATGAAAACTTCAAAATCTAAACAACTTCTTAGTGATTCCCAAGTCATTGCTATGGTGCTCTGAAGGCGGCAGTTCAGCATTTATGGCAGAATGACTGAGGACTGAATGCCTTTTCGTGACTGACTGACCTCCCATTGTTGTAATATGAATGTGCGAGATGGAATATGTAGAGATTCAGGTGAAGAACAGCACAAGACTATAATTATATTCACTAAACCAGAGTTTGGCATTAGTACACTTACTCATTTTGTGGTCTGCAGTCCTGCTAAACTAGGCTTGCCTGTGGAGGTTTTCTTACTACTTCCCTTGTTCAAATCCAGGCTTCATAGGATATTTCTCGTGCCAACAGACTGTAAAATACTAGCTACCTTCCACCTTGCAATCCATCGCTCTCCCTGGGTCAAAGCATTGCTTTATATCTGAAAGAACTAATATATGTGTGTAAGGCTGCAAGGAGGGTAAAAGTGTGAGACATGAGAATTATTTGTTGTCTAGGAGGAAAATGTGTGATAAATGAATGAAAATGTGTGGGGGTGACACACCACATAACATGCTGCACTTCCTCATTGCTTTCCATTCATCAAAACAACGGGGGGAGAGTATATGCCTCTCATTTTGTAGTAGGGGGATGGATGGCAGTGTTAATACTCCTTTCATTGGAGTCTCACTGTAAGTGCTGTAGGGAATGCATTATTAGCCCACTTAGAAAATGCTCCACTGAGGTGACTCAGACCATTTTTTTCACAATTTATACACAAAATATATAAATGTGTACCTAATGTCAAGTAGTAGATGATAGGAAAAATATTGTATTATGTCCACGTATCTGTTCCAGATTTGTCCCACAATCTGACATACACCTGAATGCTGTATGGAGTGTAATCAGATACACAGTTGAGATCGTAAGAGTAGAAAAACATCAGGCAGAGCAGAGGACACAGGAAGAGGAGGAAATATATCTGCAGCTATCTTGTTAAATTGTGCATGTGATAGCACACCCAGGACCCGAGCCTGTATCACATGAGAAAACTACTGTCACTGATGCTGCAATGACTCAGTGTTGGAAAAAAGGAATGCATCTATAACACATTGCACACACACACACATGCAAAGCCATACACTTCTGTCGGTCTGATTGCTGAAAATAGCCTCTTTAACAACCAAATTGCCAGCAAAAAGACTCAAACATGTTTTGTAATACACTAACAGCCTCGCTTTACTTCCATCAACAGCCCAACATGCTGTGGACAGAAAAGCTCTGAAAAACGCTGCCGTTGAATGAACCACAGGGGAACAAAATTGAATAATCAAATATGGCTCTTCACTCAGCCCTCAATTCCTGACATGTGACCTGCTTTGGGTTTGCTGGATTATTGCTAACAGATTATTTCTCCAGAAGCAGAGGGGAGCCATGGCCTAAGGCTTCACACAGTGAGGGACAGGGACAGCCACACCCACCCCCCCCACCACCCACTGTGAAATATAGATTCAGAAATCTTCATGATGTATTTTTTTACTCAATTTACCTCTCAAAAATGTACACTTCACGCTATAATGCCCGTGTCCTGGCCTTCAGGCTATTCAGTACCAGTCTACGGCACATAAAGCATTGATGTCTATACCTCTTGAATGGAAAATTAAATGTACAACACTACAAGACTACACAGAGAAAAAGTAAATGAGAGATGGAATAGAGTTGAAATTATGTCCGTATACCTTTACGTGGAACAACAAAACAACAGTCACCTGATTTCATGACTGGAGCTGCATTATTTTATTACACCCAGACATTACATAACATGCCTTTGGTGTGTCAAGTGGAACTGCAGAGGGCTTTATTTTTTTTGGAAGGAAGCAAATACACACAAACAGCAGCGCAGCTTAAAATCTCACTTGTCACCCCAGTTATCTACTCTAACTGGTATAAAAGCATTTTTTTTCCCTCCATCATCAAATGTGTTATTATTTCCAGCTGTCAGTTGTTGAACCCCATAAACCAGCTGCAAACTGTGAGAGGCTGAAAATTCTCCCTTCCCAACACAAATGGAAGAGTCTTCTTCCTCCCATCCCGTGTGTCAAACACTGTGATTCTCATTTGAACTTGTTTGAACAGATTGTGAAACTCCTGAACAGCACATATACTTTACTGGACTTTAAGTAAAAATTCACAGTGATCATATAATATTATGTTGGTTATGAACAACAGATAATTGTTATGACTTTTAAAATCCCACTGGGTTTTTTTTTCGCCCATTTTAGAGGAAGAAAAAAAAACACATAAAATACACACACATGCAAGCATGTACACACAAACGCATCCCTGGTATCCCTGATCTTTACTTTACTGCCTGGAACATGCCTGGGATTATCGATAATAAGTGCATTAGACCTCTTTTTAGGGTCTTTTGTTGGGGAGGGATGTTCAAAAATTCCTAGTGGTGCTGCTGGGTAAGTCTATGAGCATAATCTTTACAGTTACTGTGCTCCTCTCCTCTTTTCCATCCTTCTTTTCATTCCCTCCTCTTCTTTCCTCTCCTCTCATGTAAATTAACATTTTATCATGAGATTTTAAATAGTTCATGAAACATCGTCACATTACAATAACAAGATAATGCTATGATAATTAATTAATTAATTAATATTAATTTTATTCACACTGCCCATCTCTGTTTGCATGTATGCATATATGCGGGTGTTCTGGACAATTAGATTATTACAAGTGTAACTACAACTGATGAAACCAATGAAACAATGAAAGAACTGTGTGTGGTGCATGGAGAGAATTTGAACAAAAAAAGAGAGAGAACAAACAAGTCTCAAGAGTTCTCCTCACATAAACTATCTCATTTGGGGCCAATAAGCCCCTAAAACTGGTCCTGGTACCACTGATTGCACACATCTGCCTTAGCTAACACACAGTGATTGCACTTTGCAGTAGTATTGACTTTGTGTTAAATCCAGAAACTCACAGCAAGCACCTTCTCATTCCTCTCCTCCATCTCACTTTCCATCTCATCCTCCACATCACCCTGAGCCTGTGTCCAATCTTCTCACATTGATAGATACACACTCCGTGGCAGAGAAAAGCTTTTCTTTTCACAATGGTGTATTTAAAAAGTTTTGGGCGATCATGTACAATTGCAGCAACTGAGGAAACTCCACACAAATGCTGCCGGCATCAGCCTCAGGGTGCTCCATGTGTTTACCCACTCTACTACAAAGGCTTTTCCAGTTCTCCCTCACTGAGACTATACAGAATACCTCCACTGTGGAAAGACACATGCACTGTCCCTGACCTGAAAATAAGATGCCCACTAGTTAGAGACGTTTAGCTAATGCACATGATATGATCCTAAATACTGAAGCCACTGCTGCATTTGCTTATGATGGAACTCCTCTGAAGGCAAATTCATACTCTGTTTAAGTGACAGCTCTCTTGAAATTCATAGTCTATAAATAATTCCCATAAGATGTTTGGCAACTATGTTCCTCCAATGAGTTCAACAGTAGTGGATCTTAGTTTTAAAATAAAACATGCTATTTTTGCATCAATTTAGTTAATAAATATGGTAAATTCCTTAAGATGTTTCACTAATCACACATCAAAAATTGTCAAGCAAAAATAAGTCAGTTTAGGGAGAAAAAAAAAAGCATGTCTAATTCCCACATTCTAGATTTCAAAAATGTAATAAATAAGATTTCAGGTTAATTTTCCTTTACAGGAGCTGTGTCCTCTAGTTAACGCACAAGCAAATGCACAAATAGAAATTGCAATCCCTGCAGAAAGACTTTAAGACATAAAGACAGCTTCGTTTGGTGACATACTTGTCACCACCACTCAGCATGAATTTAAACTTGGCAATACAATGTTACATTTGCATCTCCTTTCTCTTCCTCTCTCTCACTTATTTCAACCTGTCTGACTGTATTAATACCTTTATTTGATAGTCACAAAATGCATTACTGTGCATTACTGTCTGTAGCGTCCCCTTCCTCATCCTCAGGGGACGCTACGCTTTCAGTTTCTCAGGAGAAAGAACACATATTCATCTCCACTGCTCAACAGCCATCCAGTCCTCTGGGCAACAACTCCACCACTTCCCTATTTGTCAGAACACCTCTTTTCCATGCAAATTGCTTTGTTTTTTGATGCTCCCTTTTCCCATGCATCCCCTCTGAGCAAAAGGCAGTTTGGAAAGAAAAAAATCTTTACACACATTTCAAAATTCAGCCTTTTTAAGTGGTTGGAGCCTATCCTGAAATGGAGGAAATGCTATGTCCTGGTGGATTTATGGCCACAGGGTCAAGGGTTGGTTTTTCCTACTGAGAGCTTTTTTTGTGAAGGATTGGGGGGNGTTGGGGTATAGCTAGAATGACTGAATAACTGGTTATAACTGGCAATAGACTTGGCAGAACTTGTTGGTTCCTATCCTGAGTGCTTCACACTGTTGTTGACTGTTGTATGTTAATAACAGCAGGTGTGTGTGTGTGTGTGTGTGTGTGTGTGTGTGTGTGTGTATGTGTGTGTCCTGGTTCTGTCAGCAGGAGAATGAAAATAGTATAATACTGGTAGCATATTCAGCCTCTCCACAGTAAGTAGCAGTGCTTTTAATTCATAGTGGCACCTTTTCTAAGCATTTGGAAACTTCTCTAAAAGCTGATGACGTGATGACCTCAATAAATTTAGTTTTACCACATCTGATTTCTGTGACTGAAATATTACAGCATTCATTTCTACCCAAAATTTTGACACACAGAAACAGACATGCATACTGAAGCATACAGACACACAAGTTGCATGTGGTGTACATCTTAAGGTGATTTCACACCTCTGTGGTTTGGTCCAGTTGAATCAGACTCTGGTACGTTTTTCCACTTGGTACAATTCATTTGGGCAGGTCTAACACAGCAATCGTGCTCAGGTATGGACCAAAACATCGTCACCGAGACCTTTTTGAAGAAGTGGCCTAAGTCTGGAAACAAACTCTGGAGGGGTTTATTTGAAGCAGAAACATGATCTGAACTACTTCTGAACCAATTATATGGACATTCTGCAATTCTGATTTAATATCACTCCTTTCTCTCTGAAGGCAACACAGCTTCTTCACATATACAATCTGTCTTGAAGTGTATTCAAATTTGCCATTCTGTTGGCATAGTTTTGCTTGGTATATAGCCAAATGATGACTGAATAGCAACAAATGCTAGTTCTGTCATTGATCCATGTTACATACTGTAGCTATCTTGGCAAACAATGACTTCTTCTAGATTTTTTCTCGCTCCCAGACATTTCTGACCAATTAACAAAGAGAGCTTTCTCCTGTGACTTTTGTTGATGTATTTTGGTTCAACTGAAAATTTTCTGCCACAAAAATAACAACCCATTCACTTATTCAAACTATCAGAGAAAACAGACAATAGGTTTGAAAAATGCCTTAGTTTCCAATCCACAAAATTTTATTGTAATCATCCCTCTCTCCACTAAGCCAGCTTGGTGAGCACCTCCCCTCTGCTACATACAAATACCAAAAAGAAAATGCCAAGGCCTTCCATTTGTCAGTGTCAGCCCAGGATGTGCTCCTGATGCCTCTGATGTGACTCCAGCATCAATAAGGTTCTGCAGATAAATACACTATCTAAAAGTGAGCCTTACTCTTCAAAGGTGTTGCTCCTCTGCTGTCGGGCCATAAATCAGAAAATTGATAATGGAAATTCACCTAGTACCAATTAACAGAGTGGCTTCAAACATTTAATTTTGCTAGTTTGAATTGTTCATATAGTACTGCAGAGATAGCTGGACAAAAACGAACCTGAACAAAGCACTATGGAAGGGCTATTACTCAGCAGAGATATGTAGAGAGAAATTTAAGAGCAAGAGAAAGAAAGAGGAAGAGAGGCAAAGAGATGGAAATGCAGTTATATAAAAAGCACTGGGTAAATGACAAACTTTGAACGTTTGATGCACCTCCACTTCTGATTCATTTGCTATGACAAAGTCTATGAGAGTGTCTGTGTGTGATGAAAAACAGCACCCAAGCAAAGGTTTACTAGAGTATGTAAGCATAGATAAAAGGCTTAATTACCTCATGGAAGCGTTGAGTAACTTACATGCAACTGCATTTTTGCACCTACCTTCAGAAGCACAATTTTATACAGCAAATGGCCACCCCGTACCTTCAAACAGCAGACCCTTAGACAAACAAGAGCGGCACTTTTCTCTTCCACGGGTGTTTTCATTTTTGGCTCATGACACCTCTTTGTGACTGTGTGGGTGACTACAGATTGCATTTGACTGATGCATTTTTGATTTCACGCTAGCCCTGTGGCCAGGGCTAGCGTGAAATCTGCGCTGGCAAAACTATAAAATACTCATTCCCTGTAGATGCTCCAAAGTTGCCCAAATTGATTTTGGGGACAAGATAACAGGTATGATCACTCGAATAAACTATGCATTAATGCTAAGAAACTCTTCCTGATACTTTCCCTACGACCCACACAAAACAGTCTGACAGATGAACACGCTGACAGTCAGACTGATGTTTGGTGTCTACCGGTTCACACACCTACTGATAGCCATCTCTATATATCACAATAGATACATCCAAATGTCAACCATGACACAAAGCTAATCAGCAGAATGCCTTTTATCCTTGCAACATCATTGTTCAGGAAGAGGACCTAGCTAGACACCTGCTCTCTCTCTCTCTCTCTCTCTCTCTCTCTCTCTCTCTCATAGTCTGACCATGATTACAGTGACATACAACACTCCACTGCAAACGTGACTAGGATATCAACATGGCCTGTTCTCTCTCCGCATGCTGGGTATATATCAGCAGCTCATCTCTAAGACACAGATTCCAAGGTCCCTCAATGTGAGACGTGTCATTAGGCCTCTGTCTCTCTCTGTCTCTCTCTCTCTTTCTGTCTCTCTCTCTCATTGTTTGAACTGTCGGGTGTCACTGCTGTAACTCTACATATTTTCCTGAGAAGATGTAATTTCCTTTGATGTTCTGTGGAGTATTAAATGCTCTGTGGATTCTGTGGTCTACACGCTGTCTGTATCAATGTCATTTTAGACCATATAACATTAGGTCTTCTTTGACTTAAAATATAGCAACATTCTGCTACTGAGGTGCAATTCAAGCAAAGAAAATTGGACTCAAAGCATATCCCTGGTTTAGAAATCATCAGAGAACCAAGTCTCTTAATGGAATATGGTTAAGTAGCCACCAGAATGTCCTTCAGCCATGCTTAGTGCCTTTCCTCCAAACAAGTGGATGTGTGCCAACACCTAAAAAGCTATCCCCGCCTTGATCAACAGTTCAGTTGCCATAAGGAGAGGCAGTTGAGCAGAAGGCGCCTTGAGCGCTGAGCTACAATTGGTAACTTGAAAGAGACAAGTGAAGAAGACTAACTAACAAGACTGGAACTGAGCCCATGTTTGCTGCTAATCTTCCATCCATTTCTTGAGTAAATTACACTACCCATAATAAATCTAGCCCATTTTAAGTTGTTCTCTAACTATTTTCACGAGTAATCATTTTTGGCCAGAGAGTAGAAGACGAGCAAAAGGAGGGGCGATAGAAAGTTGTAGCAAAGCCACCGTCCGCAGTATGAGCTTTTAGTTGGCAAGAGAGGCATCGCTGTGACCAAAAGAAAAAAAAAAATCAGGTCTACAGAAAGTGTGTCGCCATGTGCATGTGCATGTTTCACATTGACAGTAGCAATAAAAGTAAAACACAACAGATGGAGGTGTTAGTCATAGAGTCCTGCAACAGAACGGAAATTAATTACTAAGGGTCTGAGTCAATCAGCCATGGATTCTCAATTATTCTCTGAATGGTGGCCATGAAACAGCTTCAGCCCTGAAATATGCTGTAGGAGGCTTAGGAAAACTCTAATAGCATCTGGCCTCTGACGTAGAGGGCCACTACAAAGAGAGTGCTTGCAAAGAGAGAGGAAGAGAAAGACAGAGTGAGACAAACAAGAAGTTGCCATACCCAGTCTGTTCAGCTATAGACCTCACCCTTTGTTTTCACAGCCTTCCTCCTTTTCAATTTCCAAAGACCTGCAGGGGCCAAAAGGCTAGCTCAAAGAAGATGGTAAATTTTTAAAATTTCATCTCCTGGGCTGCGAGTGTGACATGACCAGGGTCTGAGGTGGGGTGGAAGTAAGACATCAAGTAACATGAAAGGCCCCTGAGCATGATGACATCGGAGCATCTTAGAACAGCAGTCAAACCTTTTGTTTCTGCTGGAGAGAGACAAGTAGAATAAATTTATCTTAAAGAGGTGGTTAAATATTGGAGGACTTAAGATGCAATATTATTATAATTCAAGCATGTCCTTCACAAAATTAGGAAATAGTTCTCATGCAGCATATGTTTTTCATTGAATAAATAAATCATTGGAAGTTAAACTTAATTTCTATTATTAATTAATTGCTCAGACTCTGTGTCTAACATTATAAAGTAAGTTGTTACTGAAATAACTGTAGAACAGTGACAGCGGTCAGTGATATCTGTCTTAGAATAACCTTATAACTTTATGCTGACCTTTAAATACCTTTACTGTTATTTTCATAGTTGCACAGATGGTACATTTGCTTGTTGAGCCAATCCATAATTGAGTAAAGCTTTCTTATAATTAATACTGGGATTAAGGGAAGAATAGGGGGATGCTTCAGAAACAATAGGACTGGAACATTGACTGGATCATAGCCCTCATTCACAGACAAAGGAGCCTCGTTAATACTCTAATGAGAAGAACTTTCCCCCATAATCTGCAAACATCCCTTTAGAAAGGCAGAGGCGTGTGTTCAAGGGTTACCCCTTAATTATACAAATTAAGCTGATTATTCCCACTGTTGTCTGCCAGTGGGGGAAAAGGAAGTAATGCCACAACAGAGCCTAGAATTATAGTTTACCTCCTCAGGGTAAACAGCTGGTTCAGGTAAAAGAGCCGTCCTATGTCGTCTAATGCCCCATGATCTCACCTTTGCTCTCAGCCTCCAGATCAATGAAGGCAGGCTGGAGGAGGAAGGGGATTTGAATAGATAGCATGAAGGGATGATGGGGGGGGGACAGAGAAGTTGTACAGGCAATCAATAGAAAACATAAATATTTCATGCTCACCAGTGCCCCCGCTATTGTCTTTTGATAGCCTCCATGAATCTGTGTTGTGTGTCTTGTGAAAAGTCACACACTTTATGATCCCTATAAAAAATAATGGATAAGAAGAAATGCCACGTATCATAAATCATCACTGTATGGGTTGTCGATAAACATGTAAGCTGAATTGGGTGTGCTTTGTATTGTCATGCACTATCGAAGGCTTGACGTGGCGTGTGGTTTTTGCAGCGGGTCCTAATGACATCTCAGAAAATGTCAAGTAAGTCAGATAATGGCTGATTGGCTTTGAATTTTTTAATGTGTGATTGTGTGTATGTGTGTGTGGGTGGAAAAGGAAAAAAGTGCCAGTCGTTACTTTCAATTATGTCCTTATTCATATTTAATGGTGTTTATTGGCACTAAAGGTCAGTGGCTGCGTTTTTAATGTGTGTTTCCTAACACTGAGGGAGGCAGCTGCCATCCTGCTGCTAAGTCGGTACTGTCTCTTTAAAAATGCACAGGGTCCCACCAGGAAGCACCAACCCCCTTGGTGTTAACCTACTGAACAGTAAATATCAGGTATCATGGCCAATGAAATGTTACCAATCACGTCTTCCTCCTCCCTCGCAACCTTCTACAAAGATCCTTGAGAATAAATAAGTATCTGCTCTGTTTAATGAAAGGAAGTGCATTTAGGATCATGAAAATGTCTGTGCATGGAAACTAGACGACAGAGAATGGTGGTAATTCATAACAAAAAAATAATGGCAATTACTCAACGGTAACTAAATGAGCGATGTCATAACTGAGGCTCATTCATAAAGCTTCCCTTATGTTACTAAGCTCACCAGTGTCCCATTACCAGTGAGTTGTTTACCACTGTGTTGTAAGAGGTGTCTCAGGTAAAAGCAAAAAAGGTTGGTGTGTTAATGAGTTGCTTCATATTTATGACCCATGCTTTATACTGCTTCCTCTGGTGTCAAAGCAAAATGGGCATGATAAATTGGCAATGGAAACCTACAGTATGTACATTCTCTCCTTTGGAGCTCCACATTTTGAGACTGACTCTAAGATAAGAGAGGTAAGAAATTCAGACACTACCAAGAATCTCAGTGCACTGGGGTGGAGGATGGTGTGTGTGTGTGTCTTCTCCAAAGGGTCGCCACCTTGTCGTGGTGGAGAAGGTTCTGTGTACCAGAGATCCCAAGAGTGATGCCATCTGGAGTTCAGCTCTTGGTAGGGTCACCCTTGGCGGTAAGGTTGAGGGGGAGGTACCAGACAAAGCGCGACCCAAGAAAGACCTCAACAGCAGAGCAGGCAGATGGTGGTTGTCCAGCAAATAGGCGGATTGCTACAATGGCTGTAAAGGTGGAGGAAGTCTGCAGCAGGGGGGGACCTCCAACTGTCATGGAATCCATGCCATTGGTTGCTGGTCCGTCTCTGTCATGGACCGTGTGGTGGCTGTCTGTGCACCAGTTTCCCCATATTAAAAGAAGTCACATGCTGGTGTCCATCTATAGGGGATAACCTATACTGTGTTTTCAGAACAGGCCTCTTCAGCCATTTGAAGACCCACAATAAGGATCCCTCGGGGGGGGGAATCATACTTAACTTAGAGTGATCACCAACGTGTGTGTGTGTGTGTGTGTGTGTTTGAGGGGACTTTTTGCATCACAGCCAGATCACGTGTTAAAGTGAGTTTTTGCTATCCAATTACAATGTCGAAACTGAGAATTTGGGAAAATAAGAGCTGTTGAATACAGCCAGGACAAATTTGCAAATGTTCATCAATAATAGGTCACCATTCCTCTATAATCCTGAATGTTGGAAATAATGATAATAAACTAAGCACTGTATTATATGAAGCATGTTTTCAATTTTCTTTTGGTTTTAAATCAGAAACAGTGACCAATGACAACCTGGCAAGTGGTCCGCTCATCCAATCAGGTGTAGGAAAGGTTGCTATTGATGTCTAAGGGAACAAAGAGAGCTATAAATCAATTCTACTTCTGTAATTAATTATGGAATGAAATCTTGAATCTGAGCATAAGATATTCATCTAATTATGCAACACTTTTCATTGGGCTTTTTCTTATAACCTTTGGGCAAAGAAATTTCATATGCTGACAACAAGAGGCAAGAGACAGACATGTCTATACTGGATAAAACTGTCATGTCTACTCTTCCTTTAAACATCTCTGTATCAAGCTTAGTTCTGTTTATTTATTGATCCAACCAAAAGTTTCAATAATATCCCAGGAATCATCTTTAAATTTCCATTTTGCATGCGTTCAATAAGTAGTTTAAAAAACACTACTAGAACTCTCAGTTCATGCACGTCTCAATAAATTATGCATGTCATAAAGCAACAGTTATATTATCAGAAGCAACTACATTCTCTATGATTTGCACACCTGGGAATTTTATAGAGTAACTGAAAAGTTTTAAAACATTAAAGAGTAAAATATGTCCCAAATAAGTCTTAAAAGTGTATGCATTATCTCAAGGTCAGTTCACAAGACAGCACAAAAACAAGGGTTATTCATTACAAAGTATGCTGACAAGGATGTGAGTTCTGAATCACATTATTTAAATGAATAAGATAGATGAAAGTAGACAAAAAAGATGACAATAAAGAGTTCTGATGTATCTAGATGCTGAAATACCCAGCGCTCCACAAGTCAAACATAAACTCAGATTTAGTACCACGGTGGTGTTTATAAATTTAAAGGTTGGTACAAGTTGGAAAAGCATCTGCCTAGTTTGTGTACATGTGTGACAGCATGATGGGATCAAACCATATGCACTTTCTGTGCTGTGAATGTTTAGGAACATTCTGCCCCACTTTCCCATTTTTCCCCAACCTGTGGAGTTCAGTGCACTGTACAACTCTGTATGTTTGTGCGTTTGTGTACGCACAGAAGAGTTGATTAATCTTTTGAGTACATTGTGAGCTTGTTTTATGTATTCTATTTTATTTATGTATGTGTTTTACTGTGTGTTTATAAATCTAACCGCAGGCCAATGGTATCTATACTCGTGTGACCATGTGTCTGTGTGTGTGTGTGTGCATGCGTGCATGCATGCGTATGTCCATTTGTGTGTAGAGATCCAGGGACAGACAAATTCCACTCACTACTAATGAGGTAGGTATTCTCTGTCTGCTGTCTCTCAGGTCCTCCTGCTTGCAAACCACTAAAAGGTTTGAATTAAAATTTTAAACAGGGCTGTGCTGTCTTTCCTGCATCTCAGGACATTTTTTACATATAAAACACTCTTCAAATAACATAAAGCTATGCGAGTCTGTTTAATTCAAAACAAGATAAAAGTCATCACCTTGTGCTTCAAGGTACTGCTACCATGCATTGTGTTGGAGGCAAATATTCTGTTCTTTAGATGAATACATTAAGTCCCTTAAAGGCACAGTCAAGTAAATATGAGTTCCTTTCAGTCAAGGATGCATGCTGTACACTACAGTATTTCACTTCTGAGTGTAAGGAAGATATGATCAACAAATGACCTGAAATGATAAGAACTCCCACATTCTGGCATTGGAAAGCATCCATCTTCATACTACATGAAGAAACTGCTCCATCATTTTGAAAATGCACATCATGCTCCCAATTTACATGGAAATGTGATGTTGCAGCTAGAAAAGAATAAATCTTTGGACAAACATCACACTGTAAACACATCAGAATGCAGCAAAATGTATGTTATGACTATTCATGAAAGAAACCATTTCTTTCTGCACTCTGTAACTGCACAAGTCCCCATTTCTGCCAGCATAATTAGTGCCAAACGCCTCACCAATTCTTCACCAATTATAGCACTTCCTACTTTGTGTGCCCAAGTGTTTCTGGGGCCCTTTCAAAATGAAAATGGCTTTTGTTACAGCAGATGGAGAGGAAAAAAATGTAGGGTCATCTTTTTGACAAAACTGAGTGAAACATGTTAGAGTACACCTAAGACCACCTTCATGCAAACTCTACAGGCACATCTCTGCTCCTTCATTTGTGCATGTACAGGCATGTTCATTTATCCATCTGCACAATTGTTTGCCTGCTGGAGTCTGAGCCTGAGTGGCACAGCTGTTCAAAGAGGACACCAACTGGCAGAGGGATTTCTAACTCAAGAGGAGATAATTTGTTTGCTGAATATTGTGTCTCTGCAAAGACAAATAAGTCATGAAAACCAAGTCAAATTTACCCACTGGTCAGAATTTAGGAAATTGTGGAATGAAACCTGAGTAATTCATTTTTTTTTTTTTTTTTTTTTTTTGGTATTCAGGTCGTTCAGAAGATTTTATTTTCCATTAGCCTGCAGCTAGGAACACATTTATCCCATCTTAGAATACTGGATTCCATTTGGAGCTGCAGACTAAAAAGAGAGGTATTCAATGACTGCACCAATGGGGAATGAAAATAGCATTGAGCTCAGTATCAACCTCAAGGAGGCTTAAAGCTTCCGCATTCTCCGATAAAGTGAAAAAAGATCGTGTGGGAGGAAAGAGACAGAAAGAGTGAGAAAAGAAAAAGGAATTACTGAAGTGAGGAGGTGGAGTGTCTTCAAGCCTTTCCTGAATCTTTGATCAGTTTTACAATAAAGTTAATGGTAAACAATTTTGGCCAGAAAGTATTGCTACCTATGTAGCCTTTTTTGTTTTTCATTTGTTTTTTCTAGGTAAACTATGGAGTTAGATTTGCACCACATTTCGAGCGAGCAGTTTCACATTTACACAGCAGTTTCACATTTCGAGCGAGCAGTCTCACATTTTGAGCAAAGAAAATGCAGTTTTGCATGCACATAATTTAATCTGAGCAAACAATAATCTATTTTGTGCTCAAAAAATATTTATGTGTGCTCTCATAACTAAACACGCTCGGAATGTCGCTGCTGCTCTCTCAGCATCTCTGCTCTCTGCGTGCTCAGGTTTGACATTACACTTGCTCAACTTGGCAAAACGTTACTACTGTGCCACAATTAATGAGCCAATCAGAGAGACCTGAAGTTGCTAATTTCTGATTCACAGTCTCCTCTCCAATCACTACATTTCCTGACCGTAGGCAATTTTAAAACTGTTGTGTACAGATTCCTGACCGACTCACATATTAGCAAGTTCGCTAACGTAACATCAGCTAGTTTGGTAATATTAGCTAAGTTATGCATGAATGATTATGAAACTAGCACTAATTTTGCTAGATGACAGGAGTGTAGCATACACTGCCACTTTTATGGTTAATCAATTTTAACAGAAAACATGTTTAATCCACAATATTTCAAAAAGAAAATTGATGTAATAATAGTAAAAAAAAAAAATTAATAATTGAGGCCGTGGTATATCACTGTTCTCAGGATTTGACATCTTGTTTTTTGTGCAGCAGGTATAATAAACACAATGAATACTCAAAAAAGTTGCACTTTCCTGTAGTTTAAAGTGATTGGCAATCGTGTTAGGAAATGTCGTGATTGGAGGAGACTGGCCAATCAGAAATTAGCAACTTCGGGTCTCTATGACTGCCTGATAATTGTGGCACAGTAGTAACACTGTGCCAAGTTGGGCAAGCGTAATGTCAAGCCTGAGAGAACAGAGATGTTGAGAGAGCAGCAGCGACACTCTGATCCAGTGTGTAGTGCAGTCTTAAATATTTTTTGAGCACAAAATAGATTATTTTTTGCTCAAATTAAATTATGTGCATGCAAAATTTTATTTTCTTTGCTCAAAATGTGCAACTGCTCTTTCGAAATGTGAAACTGCTCGCTCGAAATGTGGCACAAATCTAACTCCATAGTAAACCAGTATTTATGCAGAACTCAGAGTGATTGCAAACATCTGGTGGTGTGTGTATACGTGTATCTGCGTGCTGTGTAGTTGGCTGGCACATGTCTATGTGTATGGAACGTGTATGGAGGTTAGGAATACTGTGGTCCAGATAGTGTGGTAATCAAGTTAGATTATTACTGTACATGTACAGTGTACAGCAAGGAGCACAGAGGGCAAGAGAAAGAAGACAAGGGAAAGAACAGAAAGCACTTTGTAATGATCTCAGGAGTCCTTTTACTTTCTCTCTTTCCATTTCCACTGTCTCACCCACTAACTTTGTCCTCTCTCTCTCCCCCTCTCTGTCTCTCTCTCATAAGGGAAGTTGATGTTTCAGATATTAGTGAGCTGTGTCAGACAGTTAAACTGCCCTTTATCGATCCTCTAAGCTTCACTCTTTCCAAGCAGCCGTTATGGTTTTAATGGCTTGTAATGGAGCCGGGCCCTCTTTGATGTCCAATTGCTCAGCGAGTCCACCCTTGTTTTTGATATTGTTTCAAAAGATCCTCCTAATGCCAGCATCAGAGAAGCCCGTTTCCGACACATTTTTTTTGTGTCGATGAGGTAGATAGGCCTGAGATGCTACAATGTCTCTATACTGGAAAAGAACCAGAGGAGATGAAGGTGAGCTGGATAATGGGAGTCATACAGGTCTTTGTTAAAGATCATTGTCAACACGATTCTCTGATGTAGCTTCACTGAACTGTATTCAGACATAGACTTACTGTTACTGTTATTTTAAAATATACTGTACGGACATTAAAATGAGCTTAAGACCCAATGTATATGGCAACGGGTTTTGTAATGGTGTAGTAAATAGGATGATACCCACCAGTAACCCCATGAGTGCCTACCATTTACTGTGCTTCAGCTCAACACTGTGCCATGCATTCTATTATTGCTTTTTCTTCATAATTTTCTCCTTTATTCTCTTTTTCTCTATACAGTTTTCCTCCAACACATTTTCTGTCACTTTAACTCTCTCTCTCCCTCTCTGTCTTCTCCAGACTTTGCTTTCTCTCTGAGTCTTGCACGTGGACACATGGGGTGGAATCATAAAACACAGCGCCAGATTTAACATGTTGATACAGGCAAACAGCATAACACAGATACTTCCCACATTCATAAACACTTATTACCAACATCTTTTAGCGTTTGCCTTGAAAGAAGCGTTACTAAAGCAGTTCGTTATTTGCATGTTGAGTAAGTGATTCATAAAACACACCAACACGCAAAACTTAAGACCTGTTTCATTCTGGTGGTAAATTCCAGAGGTAAAACAAAGCCACATTGTGCATCTGAGCTTGACTGATTAAAGTAAATTATTTTTAGATAGTTATTAATAAATTCGACTCATCATAGCAGTTTCTTGTTCAAAGCTACATTTTACTCCAAAGCTAAAAGACACACAGTATATGCCAGCTAGCTCTTCAAAATTGTTTGGACTCTATGATCTAATAAGGAATATCAAAGCCTGAAACCCCCAAAAGGGAAAGAGAGAAGCAAGAAAAGAACCAGGATTTGAGGGCACAAAAAAATACATCTTACAGTCCTCACAAGATAAGTGTGCATGATGAAGTCACTGTGCGAAACATGCAAAACAAGCTCGAACTGTTAATGTATCTTGTTTATTGTTGCGGCCGGTTGGCAGACTCTGCACCATCGTTAATGCCATGCACTAAGTTTCTTTTCATTCGCCCTCCTTCAGAGAAGTACTTTGGCAATATTAGTATTCAAATGCAGGGCCAGGGTGGAATTTGGCATGCATTCATCTTGTATTCCTTTTGAATGCGTCTCATGGACCTTGGTGTCAAAGAAATGTGTCAGCGGAAAAAAAGAGAAAGGAGAAACTGTTTTCATTTGTTGGCATACACAGAAACGGAGTATGAAATAGAAATGGGACAAAGAGATTCTATCAAAGCTTGTGTTCCTATTGAGAACCAATGAACGATCATGTTTATTCAATATGTGGCACCAACAGTGACAACCCGTTAATGGGTTGTATTCAACAAATGCTGCTAATGAGCTATTATTGTGTTTCCTGCAAATGGCATGAATTTGATAGAATGAAAAGGTACAGCAGTCTGCGTGAGCTCAGCTTTACTGTATTGTACTGTACTGTATTGTACTGATGCATTCCACTGTTCTACAAGTAGATTAATATACAGTGAAGCATATATTTAATGTATACGTTTAATATATAGAGAGATTAGTTCTAATTCTGCCTCTGTCCCCTTTTTACCCTTTATGAGAAAGGGTAAAAGAAAGGGTGACAGGCTTAATGAGAAAGCACAGGAAACTGAGAGGTACTCCTATTTTTACATCGCCGCACCCCTACTCCAAATGACATCTCCACCTATGAATAACACAGACACAAGCAGGTGTCAGCCCATTAAAAATAACTATGGCATCCAGAGTCTCCCCAGTCAGTCAGTGAAATAATGCTAATCCGGGCTAGGGTTGGTTGAGGTAGAAGCGACGTCACTTCCTGTATCTCCCAGGTCTTGCCTGAAAGCTTTGAGATAGTATGAAAATCACGCCTAATTGCCTCTCTTAAGCATTCTGTGCATTTCCCTGCGGCCTTGTCCTGACTTACATTCGCATAGGGAGAGGGAGGTAGGGAGACAGAGAGAGAGAGAGAGAGAGCGCGAGAGAGAGAGAAAGGAAAAGAAAGGGAGAAGAGAGAGATCCTTAAGACTAAACAACTGCAACAATACAATATAGGGGAGCCACTGCACCTTAAATAAACTAATTAGTGATGTTTACTTGACCTATAATTTTATTCATAAAAAATACAAAAATACAAAGATCTATTTTGATGTTCGCAGCAACCCTGCCCTTGCACTCTGAAATGTTAGCCTAAACTTTGGAAGGCATGAAATATGGATACGGTACACAGGAGGATTTGACATAAGTGAGTCAGAATACAGCAGCGTTAGGCATTCCATGTTTTATTGAAGCATCCAGTGGAGCACTCGGGGAGAGTGAGAGAAAGAAAATGTGAAGAAAGACTCCAAAGAGTTGGTTGAAGCTGCAAAATCAGAATGTTGCACTGGGAAGGGGAGGAAAGGCTGTAACTTCCTGATCACTAAACTATCTGGCTTAATAAAGCATCTATCATCAATACTGCAATATATTATGTATTTCAAAAATCAATTTCTAAAAAGAATGCTCTTTTCTTTTTCTGTTCCAAATTACAACAAGCAAAACAATCCAGAAGCATAATTTTTCATTACACACTCGACGTGGCTGAAAATGAACAGTGTCACCACTGATAGGTTTAACTGGTGAGTGAGAGGAGTCCAGAAACTGGTGGGAGGCTGGGTTTGCGGCCATTTCCCGCTACTTAATGAGCCATTTGCAGAAAACAGATACCACTGCTAGACAACAAAAGGACCACTTTTAAGTAACCAAAAAAAAAAAAAAAAAAANAAAAAAAAAAAAAAAAAAGAGTGTTACAGGGAGTTGAACATGTAGACTGGGTATAAATACCTGCGCCAGTGTGTATTTAAAAAGTTGTCCGTATACGTTCTGGATTCATTGAATATCATGGTGAAAAGAACAGAAGATTAATCACACACCAAAGATGTCTGCCAAGAGTATGGCTTCAGCATTCATTGTCTTACAGGCATAAAAACATAGCAATCAGTGGCATTTGTGGCTGATGGCAGCTAGCAAACACAGCTGCGTCTTCCCCTCTTTCTTTGAATTTCAATTTTATGCCATTACATTTGATGTCTCCTCCTGTCTGTCTCACCCTCCATCATTCCCTCAATTGGTCTCCGCCATCTGTCCATTGGCCCTGCTAGCATTCTTATCCACCATTTTAATTTGCCTGGGCAGTGATTTGGACACATGAACAGCACTGCATTGCAAAGTGTAACAAGTACAGAGCCAAGAGGAACTGCTCAGAGGAGGCTGCATGATCAACAAATTAGCAACTTTAACAGCATCATGAGATGTGAGTCATAATCAGTAATCACACACTGATTGGAGTTCAATCTTGCATATATTGCATATAATACAGAACTTGATACTCGCCACTGTAAAATGCCATATGTCGTTGAGTGTAAAAGTAAAAATTTGTATTTGCCCACACATAAAGTTGCTTCACATGTGGTTTGTGCCAAACTGATACATGCCTAAATGATACTGTTTAATTCTATATCTATTTTTTTTGGGGGNGGGGGGGGGGGGAGTTGGTCATTTTCAACATTTATATTCTAAAGAGGATCATTCATGATTCATTTGAAGGTTTCATTTAGGTTTCCTTGAAGGTCCTTTGAAAGGAAACCTTCAAGGGACCTTCAAGGCCCACCTCCTTAGAGTCCAGTCAGAAAAGGCAAGAAGGTGTCGTCCTACCACATTGGGCTAACTGGTTGGAAAGATCTTTTAGTATCCTAGGTTGGATTCTACATTAAGTTAACTGCAGATCATGGCCGCCACATGTATCCTGTTACCATGTGAAGCATTGGTTTTGCACATCCTGCAGAGTTAACGCTACATGTTTACAAAATAGTGGGGGGGCAGTAATGGCAACTTTTGTCAGTAGCACAGCAACGGTAGCAACCAGAAAAATGACTGAAAGTTTTGAAGAGTTGATTGAGCATTCTGAGATTCACGTATTGTCCCCACATACCAGTTCTGCCATCCACTGTCTGTGTTCTTTTGCCAATGTCAACATTTTCTGTTTATTTGCCAGTTTCAGATATGGCTTTTTTTCTTTTAAACTCTGCCTTTAAGGCCAGCATCCTGGAGTTATCTTTTCACTGTTGCAGATGACACTGATATTTGGCTGTGTACTATTACGGAAACAGCTAGTGTACCATCATCTACTGCTGCTGTTTCCTTCACCTTCGTAACATAAGTAAAATGCTGATCTCTTCACTTTTTGCCATACATGTTTACACTGTAGTGCAAAACAGGAAGTACTCTTTAAGGCGTTCTGGTGCAGACTACAGATATTTATGTTTCAGCTCTCACCTTAGCCCCCGTTGGATGTATCATTTTATCATTCAGATTAACAAAGAGAGTGCAAGTGAGTATGTTGGCAACACCAATCATGCAAAAGCTGTGAGCACATAGTTAATAATCAAGTATACTCCTGGTCTTTACATGTCTGTGGACCTTAAAAAAAAAAAAA